>CAXKVX010001608.1:0-111863 GCA_964058865.1 Eleocharis quinqueflora | reverse complement strand
TGACGGTCTGTACGAGCATGAAAGTTTGATGGTGGCATTGAAAAAATATCTGGAGAAAGTCCTTCAATTTCTCCAGTCGGTCCCATTCTCCCACAGTGAGCATCAGTTGTATTCCGTCAGTTGAATTGTGCAACAATTCATTTATTGCGTGCTTATACAGAAAACAACGAAGGACATTCTATATGTGGAGTTCCAACATGTATCAACATCCCATGGAACCATCAACTTACCCAAACCCAAACGTGAACATAATGCATGAAATTCTTGTTTTCTAATATTATTTGAATAAATGTGATGCAGTCCATCTTTGAATTTGTAAATTAACTCTTTTATACTTTCAATTTTCCGTCCATCTTTAACAGTAAGATTTAGAATATGACATGCACATTTTTTATGAAATAATCTCCCATTCATTATGGGGTTTAATGCACGTATAAAATAATCAATAGATTTAATATTATTGCTAGCATTGTCAAAAGAAATAGAAAAAAATCTTGTTTTCTAAATCCCTTTTTAAATTATATTCATGCAAAACATTAATTATGGCTTGGTAAATAACGTGTGCGGTGTGCGAAACAGTAAGTGAAATAACCTTCACATCATTTTACCTTGCACAGTAAAGTCGAAACAGTTTCGCTTGCATCCTTTGTTGTTTCGTAGTAACGCCACCATTCTGCATTGCATTTGGGCGTGGTTGTTTTCCTCTTCTTCTTCTGTGACGGCTCTACCTGCGCTTCTTGGATATCTGGTGATGCCTCTGACGATGGGGGGACAATTTCGTCGACAGACGAGGTCATATTTGTTGTTGGCATTTGAGGTTGTGTGGGTTCAGTTATTGGTGTGAATGAAGGGAGTTGAGTCTGTGAAACAGTCTCTTGTGATACGTAGGGATGATTAGGGTATAACGGGAGGTTTGCATGTCGTGGAGGTGGGTTCATGCTTGGATTTTGTTGATAATAATACTCAAGATGTGTTTGAGGGTTAGTGTTTGCATATTGTGCGACGGGCTCCTCGCCAAAAAATTCAACACTAATCCTGTGTGCGAGCTTGTCAACATAGTTAAGAGGAGATGTCATATCTACAATAAGTCAATAATAACAAAAAACAATTATGAATTAATGAATATAAACAACTATGAAATAAAAAAGTAAAAATATAGGCGGAATTTCTTCGAGCCATGTAATAAAAAAATAAAAAGCTTTGGTAATGACAGTGCCAATATAAAAAAATTAAACAAGTAGGCGGAATTTCTTCCATCCATGTAATAAAAAAAATAAAAAGCTCTGGTAATGACTAGTGCCAATTTAAAAAAATTAAACAAGTAGGCGGAATTTCCAGCCATGTAATAAAAAAATAAAAAGCTCTGGTAATGACCAGTGCCAATATAAAAAAATTAAACAAGTAGGCGGAATTTCTTTCAGCCATTTAATAAAAAAAATAAAAAGCTCTAGTAATGACCAGTGCCAATATAAAAAAAATAAACATGTAGGCGGAATTTCTTCCAGCCATGTAATAAAAAAATAAAATTACGAAAATAATAATGCAGAAATAAAAGATAAGTTAAAAATAAGAAATGCAAAAATTTAAGTATAGAAATCTACATTAAATCTTATCTACCTTTGAATAATGTAGAAGTTGCACGAAAGAATGTCGAAATTTCATTTCTTTTTGACACCGAACCGAATAAATGTAAATTAACTAAATATCTAAGATTACTTAATTAAATCTAAAAGTTATAACTTAATAATTTAGAAATTTAGAAATTAAAATTTTGAGAGAAATGAGAATTGAGAATTGATTTGAGAATTTGAGAAATGAGAGAGAATGAGAATTGATTTGTGAAGAATGTGAGAGGGTTGGGTGTATTTATAGAGAGGAAATGAGAATTTGAATTTTTTTTTTAAATTCTGCATATTATTACAATATTTTTTTAATTTTTTTTCGAATTTTCGAATTTTTTTAAATTTTTTCAAATTGATTTGACAAAAGGTGAAATAAATGTGACTAAAAGTTAAAATAGGTTAATAGGAGTGTAAATTTGAATTTTTTTTAAAATAATTTCTGCACAATATTTTTATATATTTTCTTATTTTTTTTATTTTTTTTGAATTTTTTTGAATTTGATTTGACAAAAGGTGAAATAAAGGTGAAATATGGGTCAAAGGGCTGTCACGGGTCTGGGGGGCGGGTCGGATCCACGGGTCAGGTAGCACTGGTCTGGGGTCGGGTAGCACGAGTCTGGGGGGCGGGTCCACGGGTCGGGTAAGGCGGATCCACGGGTAGGACACTGGCTGATCTAGGCACGGGTCGGGCACGGTTCTACACGGGCACGGGTCCAGACGGGTTTGGGGGATTTGGGACCAACCCGACCCGTGCTAGATTCGTGGATCTAGGATCCACGGGTCGGGGCGGATCTGGGCACGAGTACAGGTCAGGACGGGTGGGTAGACCCGCCCGGATTTTTTGAGAACACTGAATCTACATCAGTTTTGTGTATCATTGTGATTTTAATTTTGAATTAATTATATGAATTTTCTATGAATTGATTTTAAATTTTCTTTATGTAATAGTTATTCAATAATAATGATAAATTTAATGAGATTATATATTTGAGGAGAGATCGAATGACAATAACTTTGGTGACACCAACTATAACAACAGCTATTTTTTCATTTTCGAAGTCCAAATAGTTGTTGATCTAAACCGTTGAACATGATCTCCACAATAAAATACATTTTGAGATCAAATTTTACATTTTTTGAATTTTTGTACTATTTATTAAGATGAGTGCAAAAATATGTCAAAGTTACCACAACCTGAATCATTGAATTTTGTATCCATCTTAATAAATAGTTAAAAAAAATACAAAAATATAAAATTTGATATGGAAGCGTAGTTTATTATGGAGATCATGTTCAACAATTTGGATCAACTATTTGAACTTTGAAAATGAAAAAATTATTGTTGTTATAGTTGATGTTATCAAAGTTGTTGTCATCCGATCTCTCCTCTGTATATTTTTAGTGACAAAAGATATTTTTTCGTCTGAAAATTACAAGGTAAAAATTCAAATAAAAATCCCTTGTTTTAATCCTCATCATTATTAAACAAGATAAAAAAAAGACATCCATTTTTCTCCAAAGAAACTGGTTTGTTTCTTGCGGAAGTGGGTATGTTACCATTGTCTTGTGTGGAATGAAATGATTTTAAAACCAACTATAAAGGATGCATTTAGTTAATTTGTCATAAAAGGTACCTTTATTTTGTCCCTAGCCACGTCCCACATTTCCACTGGTACAATTAAAAATACACGAATTTCTTCGAGCAACAACCCATAATAGGATCCTTTGTTTCAAATTGACCACAATAGTATATAACAGGTCATCATTGTAATGGTCTATTGATTCGCTATATACAATGTTAGTGTGTACCAAATCTGGGTTTAACCCAAATGCAACAAAAATATAACCATTTTGGGTAGTTAGCCGACCTCTTTTTCAGACCTAAATTTCAACTTGCTCATCTTTTCTCTTTTAACAAAAAGAAATAGCCCAAAATTCTAGAAAAAGATTCAAAAAGAGCGCATGCACACTACCACTACGCATACACCATCACGGCATCATTGGTACCACACTCGTGACTTCGTTTGGTAGTCTTTTATGGGCCCCAATTTTATGGGCCAACGGATAGTGCTATAAATAGAAGGCCACAACACTCACAACACTCACAACAAACAGTCTGATTTAAGTATTTTTTGAGAACTACGATACAATGGCCATGGGAAGAGGTAGTGCTAACAAGGTGACAATGGCCTTTGCCTTGGTTTTTCTCTGCTTTATTTTAGGTAGTCAGGTGGTTGAGTCGGCTACATATACGGTCGGAGACAATGGAGGTTGGAGTTTCAATTCTGGCAGTTGGTCTAAAGGCAAGCGTTTCAAAGCCGGCGATGTACTCGGTAAGGTTGCACCACAGCACCAGTGACCAGTGTCTCTTTTTTTTCTGAAACATTGTTTGTTTTAATGAAATTATGATCATAAATAAACACTCGCAAAGTATCTCGATCTAAGAGTATCTTTTTCATCCACTTTGCAGCTTGTAAATATTGTTGTGATGGATTTCTTAATTGTGCTTAATTCAATTGTATCAATCCAAAAGAGGGAAACCAATATCCTGACGACAAATTTATTTAATAATAAAATGCATTACGATCCCTTAATGAGCTATTGCACTAAGTTTATAGCTCATTTTAAAAAAGGCCAACGTTATAAACATGCATTAAAATTTTAAAAATAATTAAGCAATGGTTACCAAAATAATAATACAAGGTCATAAAGGGTTGGGATGCATTGATAAACCTTTTGATAAAGATTAGAGAGAGAGAGAAGAAGCTAATAAATCAGAGAACAGAGCCTAGAAGGTACATAATTAAGGCTTCATAGTACAGCTCTTTTCAACTAGCTAACTAATCAGTTATAATACTTTCACTGTTTGTTACATGCTAGTTTTACTAATTACTTTAACTACTCATATTATGTATTCCATTCACCAATCAATCACAAAATTCTTTCACTGCTTGTTACATGCCAGTCTTCAACTACAACCCATCAATTCATAACGTTGTTTCTGCTAATGCCGCCGCATACAATAGCTGCAAGACGCCTAGAGGAGCCAAGGTTTACACATCAGGTGGCGATCGCATCACGCTAGCCAAAGGAACAAACTATTTCATCTGTAACTTTTCTGGCCACTGCGAGTCTGGCATGAAGATTGCAGTCACTGCAGCATGATCCTAATTAGAGATGTAATGGTTCATTTTATGAGCTAATTAATGTTTTCATCTTTAGACTATGGTGTTATTTGGTATTTATGTTAGTGACACAATGATATTGGTATTATTTGATATTTGTGTTAGTGGTACAATGATACGTAATGGGCAATATATATAAATAAAGCCTTGATACTTCTATATTTGTATGGTAGGTGTAACAAGAACGCCATAATATATTTTTTCTTGTATGCATAATGCATGGTTGGTGTAGTACAATAAATTAACTCGCTGGCATGAGTTTTACTTTGGTTGGGATATGTAGGCTGCTTTTCTTTTTCTTTTTTTTAAAAAAAAAAACTTCATTAGTACTTTTGAGTTTTGAATATTGAGCTGGCCTACTTTGCTTGATCAAGCCCTCATTCTTTAGTATTTGATCATCAAATATCACAAAAGAACGAGTCAAATTTTGATTTATCATGCTAAATAAAAAATTTTATATTAGAATCTTGTGAGATACTAAATTTTTTTATTTTTGGAATTTTTGAAGTGCTGTTTCGGATTTTCTAAAATGACTCTAAAATAGTAATGAAATAATCAATATTTATACATAAAATAGACCAATTTAAAATTTTCAAAATAATTACTTAAAGAACTCTCAAAGTAGAAATTCTTGTATCCTACGAGATTTTGATTTAAAAAATTATTGAGCATAATAAATCAAAATTTGATTCATTCATTTGTGAGATTTCATCTATGATCAAGCACCACTTCTTGATGCTTGATTAAGCATCATAGTCCAACTCAATGCGAGTACTTTTCTCGGAATTAATTTCCTTTGTCGTGAAATAATTTTGTAAAATTAATTCTTCGGTTTTTGATTAATAATTGGTGGGGTTGTGATATGCTTTTTCTTTTCTTTTTCTTCCTTCTCATGCCAAGACACTTGAAAATTTTAAAATTAAAAGCATTTAAATTTGAGAAACACATCTTATCTAACATAATAATCGAATATTGCCTCCATGTGAAAACAAATAGGTCTGAATTCAGCCGTCTGCACTATTATAAGTGAGATGAATAATTTGGATGATCTTATCTCATGCGAAAAATATATTATAAGTTCTGTTTGTTGTTAAAATATATGTCGTCATTTATATAGTTAACTATAAGAAGTGCAATTTAGCAAGTCATATATATGTTCACACGGAAGTATGTGCAGAAACAGGGCGGATTTAGAATTTCAGTCAGAAAATAAGATTTATAATTTTTTTTCTAAAATAGAGCAAAATAAGCTATATTTTTAAATTTACATAATTATTTTACAAAAAATTTGACAAATTGTATAAATATACAAAATTATTTTGCAAATATTTGCACAACATGTCTTGATCGTGATTTCTTGTCCAAAAAGAAAATCAAGAACAAAAAGTTTCCATAAATTGTGCCTGCCAATCTATTGGAGGGAGTCGATATGAAGAGCGATATGAGGCGATTTGGAGGGTGATATGAAGAGCGACGAAGGGCGACTTCAACAATGATGGTGGGAATCAAATGCGAAATACTGGAGAGGTGAACCTTCACCAAGGCTACAGCAGTGGCGGCCGAGGTATGCCTTGGCAAGTAAGCATGTGGTAACTAGAAATGATGTGCAACAAAAGACATACAAGGAGATCTTCGTGGATAAGCCTCAGCATAAGACCACAAGAAGCGTCAAGATTCCACCAGCAACAACTCTTGGCAAACGGCGCAAAGAAGGAAGCCTCTGAGTCGAAAGTTACAAAAGGAAAGATAGTGCTTTAAATGCCTTGCATATGGACACGTTAAAGCTCATTGCAAAAGGAGATTTAAATGCTATAAATGTGGAAGGTATGGTCATAAATGGGTGTCTTGCCTATATACGAAATCCAATGAGTTCAACCATGCTGCATCCAAAGGCACAACAACAAAATCCTGCATCAAAGGCACATGAAAATCCTGCATCAAAGGTGCATCAAAATTCTGCATCAGCCAACAAAGTTGTTCGACAAAATACTGAGCCGGATAGTATGAATATTGAAACTTTTGAGAGTGAGAGACCAGTTATTAGGGATGCATACAGACCTCAGTTTCAACACTTTGAGGAAGACAATGCGCATCTTGATACTATCGGCCTTGTAATACTGATTAGAGGATCCCCTAATGATGACCTTCCCCAGCTCATTGCTAGTAAGCTATCTCTCATACGCAACAGGCATGTGTCTGATTTTCGTGTCTCTCCAGCTACACTTACTCCTTACTTAGTTCGCTGTTCAACCAGTTTTTTAAGAGATGTTACGGTGAGGGCTGGGGTCTATACCATACCGCAGTTCGATGTGCAATTTCGGATCCATGAATGGCGACCTTGTTTTGCCATGACTTTTGACCATCCGACCCATCAAATATGAATCAGACATGTATGACTGCCGCTTCAAGCTTGGACGATGCCTCAGATTCTGAGCTTCCTTCAACAGCTTGGCACTCCCCTACATGTACTGCCTTTTGGTGAGGTTGCAAGTCACTTCCGACATATTACAGCCTTAATAGAGTCCAAGCACCCGAGACACATTTCGCAAGCGTACATGTATTGAGAAGGTTCTTATGTTACCCCAGTGAACATTCACATCCTGGGATGGAGGCTATGGAGAGATGCACCATTCCCCCTCCCTCACCGCCCCTAGCAACCAACATGATCGACCAGGTCGGTTGGATCAAAACGTTCTGGTGGTACCAACAAACTACTCAACTTCTCCCTCTGCCTCTTCAGGAGACTCAGTTTTTTACTATTCCCCTCGGTCCCTTAAGGAATGGAGGTGCCAAGCTAGTGAAAGAAGGATGAATAGAGTTGCCACAAATTAGGGTATATGGCAACTCAAGAAAATCGAAAATGAGCAGAGGTCTTCCATGGAAAATTCTCATTCAATGGAGTTGGCAATTCCAATGGCTGTGGTGAGTCAACGTTGCATTCAAGGTCCAGAGCTAGCCACAAAAGATCCAATATCTTTGACCTTGGCTTGTCCTCACTTGCTGCGTCATGATGTAATTTGGTCACATCTGCGCCAATGGGCTACTAGCTTGACCTGTCCCATTGTCATTAAGTCTCCTTTCATTTTTCTAGCAACTGTCAGAAAATTAGATGGAAAGAGTGCACTGCAAGAATCTAGTTTTTCGCTATTAACCATTGGCTTCTTGGCTGTCTCCCAGACCTCGGTGTGCACGACACTCGAGGGAAGCAGCTTTGATGGCACCAATGTGGATAAGCAATCTCATTTATTGAGTCATGCAACAGCTGAGCCCAACTTTCCTAATTTTGGGCCTGATACGAAGTCGGATCCATCTCTGGCTTCAAAAGGGCTGCAAGCAAATGGTCTGCAGGAATTATTGGCCCAACCTCAGGAAGTGTTGTCAACAGACCCACAAACGTAAGAAATAGAGGCCCAATCTCAGGAGTCCTTGCAGGAGAGGCAAGACGATCAGAGCCTGCAGATCAAAGTCCATGGGTCCTCTCCCTCTCTCTTACTAACTGGCGCCACAAATTCAAATGGAAGGCAGGAGGTGACCAATGGGAAGCGAGCAAAAAGAGAGGATGCAATCTACCTGGTGCGAAGAAGCAAGAGAATTCAATCACAAGCTAAGACCTCAAACATCACCTATGCTCGTAATGCAAAAGGAGGCTCGGTCACTCTTCAATTCGATCTGGATGAACACTCAAACCCCCTCATTGTACCACAGGTCATGCATTTCTTGCAGGCATCAGGGCTATCTATGGATGATAAAATTCAAGCCTTACTCGAGGCTGCAATGAGCAAAGATGATGACAACTCCATACATGAAATGGAAGAACCGACTACTCCTGTTCATAACTCAATTCCTCCAATTTATGTGAAGTGCTTTGATCTCCCTCTGTGATGTGTTGAGTTCTAAATTGATGCTGGGGTAGTTCATGGTGCATTGTAGTATGTATTTTGCTGGGAAGTGTTTTGGGTGTCTGAAGTATTTTAGTGGTTGTATTATCGTAGTACTTATGAATCAAGGAAGAATTTATCGTTTTATGTCTTGGAATGTTCGTGGTCTCAATGACCAGCACAAGAGGTTTAGAGTGAAATCTCTCTTGCAAACTCATGAGACGAACTTTGCTTGCCTTCAGGAAACAAAACTCTCGTCCATGTCAGATTTCTTAATTAGGCAGATTATGGGTCATGCTCTTGATTCCCATGAATCTTTGCTGGCAGATGGGCTATCTAGTGGGAAACTGGTATGAAGACATATGGAGAGAGCACTGCAGACGTGTTATTCTGATAAAGAACAATCCATAATTCACTCAGCCAGGAAAATATTGTAGGATTTGGGAAACTAGTATGAAGACCCAGTGTTTGCCGATGGTGGTGGGGGAGTTGAAGTGAATATGTGCAGTAGGTTGTTCTTCTAATTAATTTACCTCATAGTTTCTTTTAATGTATTTTTTTTGTTTGCTCTTATTTGTATTTTGCTGGTTTTTTGTTATATGTAAATATTAGTTACTCTTGACTGCTACTGTGGTCGAAAATCATTAAAAATTTGGGGGCTCGACCCCCATTCCTTCTTCAAAAAAAATAATAAATTGTGCCTGCTAGTGTCGTTATAGAATTTAATTGATAGCATTATCCTAAAAATAGTTTGAAACATATTGAGTTGTTAAATATCATTAAGAAAAATAATTAGAAAAAAATGGCCCAATACATGCTCCTAATGTGGTGCAATGCAATCACCACCTGATGCGTAAAATTTAACTTTTTTAACATACTTGATTCATTTTTTATGGGAGCTGATATATCGATCCCTTCGTCGATCTCAACACGACAAATCCAGTTGAGTTTAGTTTGCATGTTGTTTTTTGTATTATGCATGTTATTTTTGTTATTATGCATATAATCGAATTGACGCTCCACTGAAAACGAAGGTCGCTATGCTCATCGATGCAAAATGGACGAATTCAGCTACATTTATTTTAAATTCTTTTCTAATTATGATGCATGTTATTTTGATTATTATGCATGTTGTTTTTGTTAGTTTTCATGTAATTAACATGCAAAATAATATAAATAGCATGCATAATAACATAAACAATATGCATAATAATGAAAACATAATAAATCATAAGTAGAAAAAATAATAAATATAACATATAAATCATAAGTATTTGAACTGTTATGCATGCTATTAGATGCACAATAATAAAAATAACATGCATAATAACGAAACAACATGTACATAAGTAAAATAAATTTTCGTCGAACTCAACTGTATGCATTCGGTGAAGATCGGTGGTGGAATCCATGCAAGATTCTACTGAACATTTTCTTTTTTTATTGTCGAGAGAAAAAGAGAATCATTTCTATAGTGGACAAAATTTGAAATTTTTTCTGGCGCCAAAACATTCTTCTAAAATATAATAATATCGACTGGGTGGGCCATTCCCCACAAACCATAGACTTATTCCTCATGTTTGGTAGATGAGTAAGTGAGGAATAAACCTCCTATTTTTCACTTAAGGAACCCAACATGAATTAACAAAGTAGAAGTAAGTAGGCATAAGTGAGAGTTATGGCTCCATAACTTAAGAGCCTTGCAAGGTGGTTTAAGTTATTCCTCCAACATACTCCTCGGATCCCACAATTCAAATATTATATTGTTATTGACACTTTTTAATAATAAATATGATAATTTAATTACAACATTGATTGTTATTATAATGATAATTATAATAATGTAATAATAATTAAAATAATGACTATTATATTGATTAGTTATAACAATAATAATTATAACAATTAATTATAATACAGATAATTATATTTACAATTGTTAATAAATATATTATTAAATAATAAATATTCGTATTAATAATAATTAGAGTAATATAATTATAATAATATATTAATAATTATTAACAATTGATTTCATGTAACTAAGCATAAGTACAGACCATGTTAACTTGTCTTTCCTCTTCCTCCATTTTCTCGTCTATTCACCCCTCCAGATATGATCTCTCTCTCATGGAGTTTTGGCCGGAGATATAGCTTCTCTGACTGATTCAAATCTATTCTCTCAGTCATTGGAGCTCTACATCCCATCGGGTTTCATATGATCTTGTCAACTATCAAGCTCTCTCCCTCGTCCCGCTCTGTGGTGATCAGGCTCTCTCTCGTCATTGTGCTCCTGTCTGATCTAATCGGCGATCGAAGCTCTTCCTCGGTTGGCGACCGAAGCTCTCTCTCATCACACTCTCTCTGATCTGATTAGTAATCAGAGCTCTCTCTCTGTCGTCGTGTTCCAATCCGATCTGGTCGGCGATCGGAGCTATCCCTCGGTTGTCTTTTGTAGTCACGCCTCTTTTCCAAGTTTTTTGCTCGTGCCTTCGCTCATGTGCTAGAAAAAATGGTTAGCCTCCATCGAATTTCCTATATTGTACAACTCGATTAGATGCGCCTCTTCTGTTCGTCGTAGAATTTGTCTGATTTACATATTGTTTTAATGAAATTTGTGCTTTTGAATTGCATTTACAATAGGATGTTGAGGTTCATACCGGAGTTACTAGCAATGCTGAAGAAGAGAATTTTCTGGAAGTACAGTTACAAGAGAGTCCGAGTTAATTGCTGAGACCTTCTTTTTGTAGATGCATAAACTTTTGTTTGATGTGCCGTTTGTTCGATTCAATAATCAATTAGTTTGCTCATTTTGTCTGGAACGTATGTTTCGAAGTTAATGGAAAGATAAGTAAATATGTTTATAGGATGTGTTCTAGTATGCAAATAGATCTTAATGCAATTGTTCAATTTTGTAGTTTAGATTTACAATTTATAGCTTGTTTTGCATGTTAGGTTCTGGAGGGGTCTCAAGGGGAAGCCCATGGCTCTGATCAAGAAGCTCCATAAGGCGGTAAGTTCAGACGCTGCTCGACGTGCTCCTTATTTTTTTATTAACCGATTGTTTTATAATTGGTGTTGTTATTGGTTTGAGACATAATTGGTGTTGTTAAGGACATTTTTTCAGAAATAATGCTAAGTTAACTCTGGTGAGCTAATATTTTCACGTTACCAATGTATTCTTTTGACTTACTGTACCATTTTAAATATAATACAGTGATACAATTTGATGGTATTACTAAATAATTTTCCACACTTCAATTATAGTTCTTTTCTGTTGCAATTATGTTGCCCCTATAGGGCCTAACAAAGTAAATGTAAACCAATTCTTTTTTTCAATTAATGAGAATTATATCTTTGCCAATATGATGGTTTAGGGATAATACAAATCTATTACGTTCAAATGAATTGATGTAATAAAGCTATGAGCAACAAAACAAATTTTGTTGCGATAACTTGTTGCGACGACATTTATTTCAACGATTTGATTTTGTTATGTTAGAGATTTAATGCAATAATTGTGGTGTTTTGACAATGAATACTTTTGTTGTGACAAGTGAAATTTGGTGTAGCGTCTACTGCTCCATATGACTATTACTAAAACAATTATCTATATATAGCTAATTATTTTTAGCTTAATTATTCTTAAATAATACACTAAAATTATGTTCAGAACAAAAGGAACACAAACACATAGTGTATAAGTTTAGAGTACTAATGCTATCATTGAGTTAAGTATTGTTACTAGTCAATCTAATTAGGATGTACTTGATGCCTATTCCATACTAACCAGGTGTCCTTCATATCTTTTCTTTTAGGACAATCAAAAGTATGTGAATAGGGCAAAGTAAGAATGCAATGTAGGTATGGTCAGGTTTTTCATTGTTTGATTGTACAAATGCAACATCTAATTCTTTCTTTTATAGATGTATGTATGAGAAGGCAATCATGCTGTATGAGGAGCTGGGAAAGGCTTCTCTGATAGGATTTCATTATAGAGTACCACGCACAACGCGATACTGCTCCTGCCATGCACAAACTTGGCCTTCTTTATTTCTATGGTCTTCGCAGTAGAAGGTATTTTTATTAACGTTAGGTTTCATCACTCCATTTATTGTCGTTGTTAATTTATTAGAATTACTATCAGTTTATTTGGAGTGCTTGTTTGCACTGATTTTTTAGATTATTTGTTGTGAGTTGGGAGTTGTTATGTGTTCCTATTACGATACACTTTGTTTCTTCTCTTGGTTAGTTGTCAGAGGCTGTCTTAGTCATTCGGAGATGTTGGAAAAAAAATAAGGTTGGTGCATCTAGGGGCGGATCCACAAAATTTTTTAGGGTGATTCAATATTTCGGTTTTTTTTCAGAACGGTTCAAAATCATGAATATTTTAAAAAAAATTTAAATTATAAGCTTATTTTTCAGAATATTTTTTAATTACATGGTCAATTTTGAAATTATTTTCCAGTGTGAGTCAGCTGACCTGAGTCTTAGTGGCTCCGCCCCTAGGTGCACCAGTACTTATATAGGGGTACCTGTGCTACCAGTTAGATGCGAGGATAATATTTTGTGTTTTCATTTAATCTTTGTAATTCTTCGTTTTTATATAAGGGCGTGTTCGATGGCAATCCACCACCATGGGAAAAAACAAATTCACTCAGACTTATTTGTTTTTCTCCAGTTGAACAATAATTTCTAGTTCAAATCTCACTTTCCATCTCAATCATGGGTATAAACCGAACGGGCCCTAAAAATGAAGATTCGGACATTTCCCCACTTGCTTCAAAAAAATAAAGAAATTACTATCATGGGCGGATCTATTACAAGGCAAGTCCAGGCACATTTCGACCTTGATTTTGGAAAAACAGTAGCACGCTAACAATATTTTTCTTAATATTCGATAAAGTTTTAGTCCACTCTGTATTAGTACCTAAGAGAATCTCCATTGGAGCAATTAATTTTAATTGCTAAACATGCATGTCATCACTTTTAGCAATTAAGAAGATTCATAAAACACAAAACGCTCCATCCCAGCAATCCGTTAACAATTGTAAATTAAAGAGAATGAAAGAATATTGTTCAATCATTTTGCAAATGTGTCACTTAAGCAACAATTTCTTAATAAGCAAATTTGCTTAATTAGCAATTCATTTGCAACCCAACAATTAAAATAACAATTGCCACATAAGAATAAGCAATTGTAAAACAATTACCATTGTAGATGCTCTAACTACCTGGAATAGTCAGGTACTAATATTGAACTAAGAAATATTAAGCTAAGGAATATTATGCATTACTTAATTACTGGTCTGAAAATTCGCAATTACTTACTATGCAATTGCATTATACCTCTCTCTTATGTTTGAAACTCATGTGTGGTTTCAAATGAATCAGTAGTCTCTATGAGATTATAAGGTACTTTAGCACGTTAGGCGGTAACCAAACATTATAATGTAACAACAATTAATAGGCAGGATCATGCAAAGGCAAGGTATTGGTTTTCAAAGGCGGCGGAGAAGGGAGACACCCGGGCTATCGAATTGTTGGGGAAATTTATGCACAGGGTGCTAGCATCGAGAGAAACTACACCAAGGCCTTTAAATATCTCTCTCTCGCAGCCGAACAGCGGTATCACCACTACAGAAAAATACCTTTTTTACTACATGCCTGCCTACGAGCACATAATGGTAAGAAATAAGCAAATTTGACCCACCGCATTTCAACATAGGCCTGACCCAGTGGGAAAAATTAACTTCGCCTGACGCACGAGAATTGAGAAGTGATAAGAATGAATCGTTCCGTCGCAGATTCTCAACAGTTAGGAAAGGAAAGAAATTAATCTCGCCCCATTCTTCGCGATAGAAATGAAAAGGAGAAAGAAATTGCTGATTCTTCCTAAACAACTCTGCAAGATGAAGAGTAGAAAGAAATTAGGCGGGATTTTCTTTATTTTTGCGCTTAGATGGCAAATTTGGATCCACCATCACTGTGCCTTCAATCTCGACTCAAACAATTTCTTATATTTGTTGATTTGCAAAACGACAATTTATCTCATCAAAATGTGTGAGATTTAATGCAGTTATCAAAGCAAGATCAATTGAGCAAGAGATTTAAATCGAGAGAAATTAAGAGCTGAATAATTCAAGATCTCATAGAATTAAATATATTTAAATCCCTAGAACTTTGTCTATTTAAAATTGAGAGCAAATTAGTAAAAATCAGAACAAAATACACTATAGCGTTATACGCCAACTTTGGCGGTATAATGCCTGAGTGCTGAATTCCTGCGAAATGGCTAAGTACAAAGAAAATTGTACTTAGTGTTATAACGCCACATCTGGCGTTATAACGCTAGAAATCTGAGATTTTAAAATGCAATTTTAAAATAGAATAAGACTGAAATAAAATTCAAAATATCAAGAATATCTCCTAAATGTTATTTAAGTTTATGAATATAAACTTCATTTCATCAAAAACCTTGTTTGAACTAGTAGCAAAAATTTTGATCTCACTTCCAAAGATTTAGCGTTATAACGCTAAGTCTGGCGTTATAACGTCAGTGTGAAGGACTTGGCCAAATTTGGCTAAAACCTGAGCACTAGCGTTATAACGCCAAGTCTAGCGTTATAACGCCAAAATCTTGGAAATTTAAAATGCTTATTTTAAATAGAATAAAATTGAAATAAATTCCAAAATTTCAAGAATATATGTTGAATAATATCTATGTGCATGAATATGAATTTTATTTCATCAAAAACATTATTTAACATAGTAGCAATTTTTTGTGTCAAAAGTTCCAGAGACTTAGCGTTATAACTCTAAGCCTGGCGTTATAGCGCCTGAGTCAAGAACTTAGCCAAAATTGGCTAAGTCTTGAATTCTAGTGTTATAACACCAAGTCTGGCGTTATAATGCCCAAATGATCCAGATTTTAAAACTTATTTTAAAATAGCAAATGATCAAATAAAAATCCAAATGTTCAAAATTAAGTCTTAAATATTGTCTAAGATTGTCAGGATGTGTTTAATTTGCTCAAAAATATCATTTTGATTAGTAGCATAATTTCAACAAAAATTTACAGAGGCATTGGTGTTATAACGCCAAGCTGTTCAAATTGGCCAAATTCTTCTAAGTATTGGAATATTTTGGGTTAGCGTTATGACGCTACGCTAAGCGTTATAACCCTAGATTAAAATTCAAACGACACAAATTTTTGTCCTGACTTGGGCTGGTGTTATAACGTTATGTTTTATACATATCCTAGCGTTATAACGCTAAATTAAATTTTCACAAAAATCTAAATCCAACGTCACAAAATTTTGTCCTGACTCATGATAGTGTTATAACGCTATGTTTTCTACATAAACTGACATTATAACGCTATGTCCCGAAAACCTAATTTTGCACAGAAATCAAAAGGTATAAAAGGGGTCATCCCTTCTCACCCAAGTTATCTAAAACACAACAGCAAAATCCTAAAAACTCAGCAGCCATTAAAAGCACTCTTGAGGTCAAACCAATATTGCCAAATCTATTACTAAAGCTTCCCAATTTTAATTAGCCAACTTGTTCTATTGCTTATTGAGAGATTAGTTGTGCTATTAGTTTAGTTAATCATCATCTACTTTCTCTTGTTTTCATTGTGAACCTTTTGATTAAACCTAGGGTCTAATTACTCTACCGGTGTGTGTAAAAAGAGTTGGATTTCGCCTTTGTATTGCAACTTTGTTTATTCGAGCGAACTGAGCTTTTTACCGCAAGAAGCGGGGGAACTGGAGACGTAGGCGAGGCCATTAGTGCAAGCCCAACTCCGTCAACATGCGATTGAGCCATCTCCTTACTCTTACTCTCTTTTCATTTCTTAATTTCTAATTGCTTGAGTGAATTGTGCTTGAATTGTCTAATTATGAATTAGTGAATTGTTGTTTGAATTGGCCAATTGGGAAATTGGTTGAATTGCCAATTGGAATCACTTGGGACATTTAGATTAATTGATATTACGCTTTCGCAAATTATAAATTGATTGAATTGTTGAATTGCAGTATTGTGTATTGAAATTGAAATTGAGAAAATTGCAATCAAGTCCCTAAAATTTAGTTAAATCGGAAATTGTCCATAACCTGGGCCGCCTAGCTATCATTTAGATCTTTAGTAATTTTATTAACAGAAAATAAATTAGAGTTAAATGTTGGTAAGTACAAAATATTTGGTATAACTTTTGAAAGTAGTTTGGTATTTCCTATGTTCTTAATTGGTACTTTGGCACCATTTGCAATAGTGACGGTTTGGGTGTTTCCAATTGTTTGTACATTGTTAAAAGAATAATATTTCCAGTCATGTGGTCTGTTGCACCGGAATCAATAATCCATTTTTCATTTTTGCATGAATTTAAACAAATTTTAGACACAATACATGTAAATTTACCTTTATGCCCAAGAGAATTTTTGAACTGGGCCAAAACTTGTTCTAGCTATTGTTGAGATAATAAAGAGTTGGGCTGTGCGTTGGGCTGCTGTTGGCCTATTTCGAGTCCATTTAACCCTGCCCCAGAGCTTGATCCGCCGATCAAAAAATCCTCTCTCTCTGTGTTGCGAGATTTGTTCCTCTCCCTTCCTCTTTCTCCTTTCTCGGCGCCATTGCTCCATTTCTCACATTTCCACCATTTCGGGCGAGGGTGTGGGTTGAGAAACCAACACTGGCCCTGATCGTGACCCTCTTTCCTGCAGTGGTCGCATTTGTCCAGGTTGTGTGTTTTGTTTTACAATCTTTCCGCTGCTTAGGCCAATTGACGGGTTTTGAACTGTTCGTAACCCAACAGTGGTATCAGAGCACCGGGCTCTCCCTCTAATTGATTTTCTAAAAGTTATAACTTATGCAAATTAGGTGCATATACCGCACATCGGTTTAATTCTTTGAATTGCAGCTTAAGTCCAAAACCGAAATGAAATGAGATTTCCTCGGTTCGGTTTTACCGACTGAGAAAGTTAAATGTGATTTAAGCTTTCTGTATGTTTTATTTAAGTTTTCGTTTTATAAAACTTTCAATCGCATTTGAGTATATCTAAGAATGTGATGAAGCAATAGAGTACCCAAAGTAAGAACTGTTAATCTCCACCCGTAAGAGATAAAGGTTATGACATGAGAGGTGTCTTAGAAGTCTTTCGTCTGATCGCTTTTACGTGTCCTGATTAGCTGGCCCAAACGGGGACTTTATCACGTTACCAAATTACTCAGATGTTTTTGAAATGGCAAAATGTAACTCTTTCGCATTTCGAAAACCTTCGGATAAGTAAAGTAAATTGAGGAGTGTGATGAAGCAATAAAGTACTCAAAGTAAGAGCTGTTGCGCGTACGATGAGAAAGAAGGTTCTGTCTAGGAAAGATTAGAACTAATAAGGTCCCCGGTGACCCTGATCTTTCCTGGGAGCCCCTTTCCATAATACGACATCAAGCCCAAATGGGGACTTTGTCACATTACTAATTGCTTTATGGACTGGAAAGAATATCTGTTTGCAAAATCATATAAATTGTTTATGTGCTTTTAAATGGTATAAATGAGAACTGTGCATTGTTGCGAGATAAAGAATAAGAAACTGATAAATGATATACCGGACCAAGTATATACGTAAATTGAGATTTACCGAGATATTACGAAATGTATAAATGAGATTTATCACTTTCAAGGAAACGTGAAAGAGCGTGATGTCAAAGATAGATTTGTGAAGGAACTCACGATGATCTTTCTGGCAGACGGTTTTTCACGTATCCGTAAGAGTGTCTTACAATTAGTTTAAAGAACTGACTGCTTAACAAATGTAAGCTTCTGAAAGAGGTTTTGATGTTAGAGATAAACGGAAGGTGGACACTCTTTGTGGTTTATCTGACATACCTTTTTAATGAAGCTTGCACCGTTAAACATATTAACAAACGTAAGCTTATGAAAGAGGTTTTGATGTCAGAGATAAACGGAAGGTGGACACCCTTTGTGGTTTATCTGATATACCTTTTTAATGAAGCTTGCACCGTTAAACATAAAAACAAACGTAAGCTTATGAAAGAGATTTTGATGTTAGAGATAAACGGAAGGTGGACACCCTTTGTGGTTTATCTGACATACCTTTTTAGTGAAGCTTGCACCGTTAAGCATAAGAAAAGGTTCTGATGCCAAAGATAAACTGGAGGTGGATCCCCTCGGTCGTTTATCTGACATACCTTTTTTAGAATGCTTACGATTTTTATATATGAAAACAATCCCACACGAATTAAGTAGTATGCCCTTCCTACTCTATCCTTCTCACACTATTGTTCATCAGTTGACGGTTCTCTACTCAGTAAGCGTCGCCTTTTACCTTTGGTGGTCAAGGGTTATGTAAGACATAACGAACCAAGTAGAGTGAGGTTACTTACCAATGATTTCCAAAAACGTTTTGGGCTTGGGGCAAAGTCTTCGTTAAAAACATACGATGTTTTAACGAAACCAAGAATCGCAAAGAGTTGTGATTAGCAAGATGGCTTACCTAAAATAACTAATAGCCGGGTTATGCGTAACAGCTGACTCTTATATTAGTGAAAATAGGGATCTTGGTCCTACTGCAAAAGGGAATAAAACAAATTTGCAGTGGGAGTTTTATTATTTGAATAAAACATAACATGAACAAAGCTAAAATCTTTACTTTTAACGTTGTAGAAATATGGCTAAAGAATCGTCTATTGTATTAAGGCGAGAGAAGAAAGAATATGTCTTAAACTCACCGATCCCTGTTAAGCCTAAGGATGGCAAAGCAGATGATGACATGAAGAAGAGTTCTTCTGTCCTCATGACTCGAGTTGGTGAGAGGAAGATAAAAATGGCCCCAAAGAAAGTGGCTTCTAAGTACAATGGCAAAGGGTCATTGGAAATGGAACTGCCCAAATTATCTGGTGGACTTGAAGTCTGGAAATGGTTCCAAACCTTCATCCTCAGATGTGTTTGTCGTTGAAGTTAATGTTACTTCCTCTATTAATGATTGGGTATTAGATACTGGATCATGTGCTCATATTTGTTCGAATATGCAGGCACTAAAGAATAGGAGGAAGTTACGTAACAAGGAAGTACAACTCCAAGTTGGAAACGGAGCAAAGGTTGCAGCTGTAACAGTTGGAAATATAGAGTTGTATTTGCCTAGCGGGCTTGTATTGGAACTAGAAAATGTTTATTTTGTTCTTAGCATTTCCAAGAACATCATTTCGGTCTCATGTTTAGAAACGAATGGGTTCTCTTTTGTAATAGAGAACAATAGTTGCTCAATATATAAAAGAAAGTTATATTATGGATCCTCTTGTATGATGAATGGTCTGTATATATTACAATTGGAAAAACTCGTGTTCAACATAACTAATAAACGACTCAAAGCGTCTTATGAAAGCACGACTTACATGTGGCATTGTCGCCTTGGTCATATAAACGAGAAACGCATTGAGAAGTTGCATAAAGATGGACTTCTTGGAAATTTTGATCTTGAATCAATTAACACGTGCGAATCTTGTTTACGTGGAAAAATGACCAAAGCGCCTTTCTCCAAAAAGGGCGAAAGGGCAAGTGACTTACTGGGACTCGTACATACTGATGTATGCGGACCTATGAGTACTTGTACTAGAAATGGTTATTCTTACTTTATCACGTTTACTGATGATTACAGTAGATACGGTTATGTCTACTTGATGAGACATAAGTCTGAATTCTTTGAAAAGTTCAAGGAATTCAAGGCTGAAGTAGAAAATCAATTAAACAAGAGTATTAAGGCCTTACGATCTGATCGTGGAGGCGAATACTTGAGTCATGACTTTATAACGTACTTAAAAGAATGTGGAATAGTTTCACAACTGACGCCTCCGGGGACACCACAATGGAATGGTGTTTCTGAGAGACGAAATCGAACCCTGTTAGACATGGTCCGATCTATGATGAGTAATGCCACTCTTTCGAAATCTTTTTGGGGGTACGCACTAGAAACTGCAGCACGAACGATAAATATGGTCCCGTCTAAGTCAGTAGAAAAGACTCCATACGAGTTATGGTTTGGGAAAGCCCCAAATATGTCTTATTTTAAAATATGGGGTTGCGAAGTATTTGTCAAACGTCCGACGTCTGGCAAACTTGATCCCAAGTCTGACAAATGCTTTTTCGTAGGATATCCTAAGGAAACGAAAGGATATTACTTCTATCACCAGGCCGAGAACAAAATAGTTGTTGCTCGTATTGGTGTATTTTTGGAGAAACAGTTTCTCGCAAAAAGAAGTAGTGGGAGTAATGTAATACTTGAAGAAATTCGAGATACATCGCACAATACAGTATCTGAACGAGATCAGATTAACTCACCGCTTGATACATCGGTTGAAGAGCATCTGGAAGAATAAAATCCACAAGTAGTTGTGGAGGAGGTTCTAGTCCCGAGCTCAAGTACTTCAACGCAAGTTGAAGTAGAACCAAATCCGCAAATAGTTGCAGATCAAGTTCAACAACCCGAAGGTCAAGTGCTACGTAGGTCTGCAAGGACAATCCGAGCACCCGAGAGGTACTTGGGACTGCACGAGGTCTTAGTATATGATACTGAAGATCCTATGACCTATGCGGAAGCAATAGATAGGCCCGACTCTGATAAATGGCTAGAGGCCATGGAATCCGAAATACAATCCATGTATGACAACACGGTGTGGAACCTAGTTGTGACATTTGATGGGGTGAAACCCATAGCAAACAAATGGATTTTTAAAAGAAAAACAGACATGAATGGTAAGTTGACTGTATACAAAGCACGGTTGGTTGCGAAAGGTTTCAAACAAATTCAAGGAGTTGATTATGATGAAACTTTTTCGCCCGTGGCTATGTTTAAGTCAATTCGGATACTCCTAGCAATTGCCGCATTTCATGATTATGAAATATGGCAGATGGATGTCAAAACCGCCTTCTTAAATGGAAATTTAGAAGAGGATGTGTATATGACACAACCTGAGGGTTTTGAGGATCCAAAGAACGCTGGGATGATATGCAAGCTTCGTAAATCAATTTATGGATTGAAGCAAGCGTCACGGAGTTGGAATCAATTTATGTATATTTATATATTTTTAATTACGAATTTAATTAATTTTTAATTAAGGTTTTAATTTGATAATGACTTTCATTCCAAATTCAAAACCATAATCTATAATTAAAATCCAAATTAAATATATATAAATATACATAAACATATAATTGTTCTCAACAATTATATTTCTCAGGGTTTGGTATTTGTTTGGTTGCGGTATGATTTTATACAACGTATCGTATACGTTTATAAATTCAACCGTTGTTTTTGTTTGTCATCTTATATGACATATATAATTTAATCATATCATATATAATTAATTATAATCATCATAATATTAATTATAACTATTTATAATTAATCATTAAGATTCTCTGATTTAGCTCCTATGCGGTGTGACCCAATAGGATCTGTGTTATGTTAGTAAATAGAATTAAAACCATTTTAATTTCTATAATCATAAGAGGCATCTGACATCTGCGCTATGACCATCCAATTACACAGACGATGTTGTACTTATGCAATATCACGATCCACTAAACATTTTAGTCGTGTTAATTCTTTCGTCTCACAGTATCAGATTAGTTTCAAGGCAGGTGTGTGTCATCCTTGCAAACTTAATCTTTTCTCGATCTTGAGCAGACTTATCAAATATAATTACTCTTGTAATTATACCGCATGCAGATAATTTTACTCTATCAAGGGGCCCAGTGATACTGTAACTCGTATCAAGATACGAGGGACAATAGTACTTTCAGTAAACCATCACTACCTCAACTAAGCTATGTATACCGAAAAGCTATCGTTATGACTGCGTTTTACCGACAACGTTAGATAACAATCACACATACACATCTCTTAGTAGGAGAGATGAATACCTCATACTTTAGAACTTAACACTGAATGAAAACATTAATGACACGTACACAATTCCATTTAATGTTTCATTCGAGGTCTGTCAAATACCATGTTCCTCTAACATGTATTCATGTGATTAAAACGACATCTCATGTCTATGGTTTGTAAAACTTAACCATCTTTTAATCCACATTCTAACCTTGTAACGGTAAATTAGTGTTCCTGCTAATTACCTTGGTTAGAGACTTTTAAGAGTATATATCATCTGTATTATGAAGTTTCACAATTCCAGTTATTGACTCAAGTCAGATAAAGGAATGATTCATAAATTCAATAATACTCAAGGTAACAAAATGACGGTTTAATTAATCACTCAATTCATGAACAAAGCTTTATGATAATTTATCGTATTATTGACTTCTAGATTATTACAAACTAACAGTGTGCTCCTCGCACCTCTCCTCAAGGGTTGGGCCGGTTGCTAGGGTTTTGATTGTTGGAGAAAAAAGCGTGATTCTCTGCCTTCTCCGATGTGTGTGTCGGAACTCATGGCTGTTCTTCTTGACTTCTCTTGTTCCAACAAAGAGACGATCTCTTCAAGGGGAGGAAGAGAGGGTCCGAGAAGGATCTGACGCCGGACCTGTTCAAAACTTGGATCCAGGTTTGCAAGAAATTGAAATATACGATTTTGTTCTTTCCTTTCTCGGATTTTTCGACTTAAATGTTACCTTTGGTTGATGGATGTCTAGTTCATCCCACTGTTTTTTATTTCCCCAAAGAACTGGGTGATCGATCTCTGATTTTGCTTATTTTGGGTGATATCTTGCTTGATTTGAAAAATATGGGCAAAGTTGTTTTGTTTACCGAATCTTCGTTTGATAGTTTGCCACATCTCTGCTGAGGTGTCTAGGTAAACAAATTGTTCACTAAGTTGGGGTTCTATGGAGTTGAGAAGTGAGGTCATAATTTGACTGTCACATTTTTTCAGGCTTCTGGATTGTTTTCCTGGTTTCTTTTTGGAACCTGTGACATATGCATATGTACCTCTGCCCTTAAGGGCTATTGTTGTTGCTCTGGTCCATGGGAGATAGTTTTTGCCGTTGTGAATGATGCTTGTTAGTTTGGTTGTAGTGTGATCTTCTGTTAAGGCCGACCTGTTTTCTGCCATTATTGCTTCTTGTTGCTGAGTAGTGTGGTGTACCAGTTACTAGTAAGGAAGATTTGCTTTGTGATGACACCAGAACGGCTCGTGTTGCTCATCAGTTGCTGACTTGAGACAGTCGTTGCTGATATGGTATGAGAGCTATGGGATTTATATACTGCCTGCAGGACTTGTTGTCTGCAGTGTTTGTAGTTTTTTTAGACAGGATTTTCATGCTCTAATACCATGAAATAATTTAAAAAGTATTGTTGAATGGAAATTCTATTTTTTATATTATTGTATTGCTCTTTTTACATGCTCTGTACAAGTATATATAGTTACAAATTTCTACTAGCCGTTTGGCTCTTTCTTATTCTACATTACATTCCTATTTCTATATAGATATTATATTAATCCTATTAGCCCTTGCAACTATATTTGCAGGGGCTGATCCAGGATTCTCGCCAGAGGGGTTCAAGATTTACGGTATTTTTCCAGGGGGGTTCGAAATGATGGTTATTTCTAGAAAAAAATATTTTACATGGTCATTTATGCAAAAAAATTCAAATACATGATCATTTTTGAAATTTTTTTAATATATATGGTCATTTTTGAAAAAAAAAATTCCAAGGAGTTTCAGCTGCCCCCTGGAGCTGCGTGGCTCCGCCACTGTATATTTGTTGTTTAATCTGACATATGATGAATGATATTTTGAGGCATTATTCTTTCTCAATATATTTCTCAACAGATCCCCAATTTAGTCTCACAATTTTTTACATCAGGCAAATTAGTACATAATATATTAAAGAAAATACTAATATTGAAATATGAATAATAATGAAATTCGAGGCGCATGCTAAGAAAAAGTCCAATGCATACGTGTACATAACTACATATCGACTTTATGTTATTTTGAACAAAAGATGTAAATGAAATGACTTAATCGTAACAAATAGAAAATTTGTGATTTCGGTAAACCAATAGAAACAAAATAAATATTATTTATATTTATGAGAATTAATCAAATTATATATTATTTCATCTTTTTATATAAGAAGACTCTTTGTTACTAGACATCTAGTAAAGAATTATTCTAATTAGTTATTACTTGATTATTAGATCATTTATCATTTAAAGCAAGATAATTGTATTTTACAAAGCATATGTAATTTTGAACCGTTAAATTTTTATCAAAATTATTTTTTTTATAAAAAAAATCAAAATTCAACAAACTTAAATCACAAATTGCGTGTCATATAAAATTTCATATTTCAGTTTACGAAACGAGCGTTTGCCTCTGCTGGCATTTTCAAGAACTCGAAAATCTAGTGTAGTGGTGAGGCACAAGATCTCCATGGAGAAGGTTTGAGATTCAAGCTTCGCTAGAGATTACTTTTAGAAAGAATTTTTTTTAATTTATTTTCTGATTTGTTTATGAGTGTGTGTTGAAACTCTACGGATAATGAATAAAAAAAAATACCAACTTCATTTTTTTTAGGTCAATAATTTGATTAAATAATACAATTAGGGATCTTCTTAGTCGGCTACTATTGGGTCAGTTAGTAAATTATGCAATTATTGCTCGTAGCATGGGGGGATAGGATCATAGGATAGGTTTGCTGTCTTCCTCGTTTAGATTTTCTATTCAATTTTTTTTTTTTTTGAGTGAATTTTCTATTCAATTATTGAAGCACAATCTTTGAATGCGACTAATGGTGATGAGTATAGGATCCTCTCCAATTAACAAATGTTGGTGGATGGTCCTGTTAATTGTGAACCGTCAATTTTAGATCGAACAACTCAAATGGATTTGATCATATTGAATGGTAAGTTGGATGCAATTCAAGTTATCATACTTTGCTAGTTTCAATCTACCAAAAATTATTCAAATATTTTTATTCCCCGAAGAAGACCCATATCAAGTTGATATGACTTCCTTCTCTGTCTGACTTTTTCCTTGTATCTATTTGCATTGATCAATTAGTTGATAAAACAAAATCAAAGATACACCTATTTCTTCTTTTAGCAAAAGATGGAGACATAAGCAAAAATTTATTAATTTAGCACTGAAAATTTATTATCAAAATTGTCAAACTAAAGCGTTACCAATACGTCATGTAATTTTGTTCATATCTAAACGAGTTTAATAAATTAGTAGAATGGTCAGATAATTTATTTCTGATGTAGATGGATGGTCGGATTGCCTTGTACTTATTCTAGATGTAGAATTATATAGGGGTGTCAATGGGTACGATACAGATCGAGTTAAGTTATTTTCGTACTCATACTCATTTGAAATTATTTTTATCCATACTGCTACTCTTATCCGTTAAATTTTTTTTTACTATTTTATCAGAAGGGTTGAAAATTGGATGTTTGCAAATCGTTAGATAAATAAATTTTTAATCCATCTGATAAAATAGTAAAAAAATTCAAAAATGTAAAATTTTGATTTCAAGTTTATATTAATATGGAAAATGTTTTCAACGATCCGGATCGATCATTTACATTTGCTATCATGGAGCGATTGCGAGCGGTTGAAAGTTTGGTGACTACGGATCCCTACTCTTTTAAAATAGAGTGTATATTTATTTATATTTATATATTTTATTTTTATATTTACACTATAAGCTAACGGGTATGAAATAACTCTTACTCATATCTTTATTCATTTTTAGCTAACGAAATTTTTTTATTCATATTCATATTCGATAAATTATTAAAGAAAAATCTTATCTATATCTGTGTTATCAAATACGATATAAATCGAATAAAAGAAAAATAGTTTCGCTGACCGCCATACAACTATATCAGGTTGAATTCAAACCAAAAAAGTAAATTGCATTCACACCTGATTGGGAAATACGAATCAGCTGAGAACCAAAAAGAAACAAAAAAGGAAAAGAAATAAACAACGCTATTCATGAATACAAAAATTGACCAACAATGAAAACCTCCTTTGAGAAAATTGAAAAGAGATTTGTGATCAATAATTAAAGAATGAAAGCCTCATCGCAGCCGTTTATTCCGGTTTATTATGGACTCAAGATATGAACTGTTTTCCTTTTTTCAATTCGGTCCCTCTAATTTAAGAAGGACGCATAAAGTTTATTTCATAGTTGATAATATTGTCAAAAATCACTCTCAGATGGTGTTAACAAGTTCACAAGCTAAATAGCACTAATGTATAATTTTATTCCAAACCTAAACTAAAATATTATGTAAAATTCTTATGTTTATAAGAGTACAAATTAGGTAGACATAGACAAATATAGAAACTATAGAGCATTGAATGCAATATTATAATTACTCTGTCTTTAATCAATTAATGATTGAGATTTGATTTATGAGTAATCAAACGGAAATGGAGAACACCACAAGAAAATTTACAAGAGGTGCATGGTAGAAAAAAATACCAACAAAATGTGGCCAACTCTGCAAAACTCAGTAAAATACCAAAAAAATCCTCAACAATTAGAGGCTTAAATCATCTCATGTTAGAGGCTTAACTTTTCCAGCACACCATACATGACCATGATGGCAGTTTAGCTTGTTCATGCCATTGATACAGACAACATCATCTCTCATTCTCTCCTTTCCTAATCTAAGCTAAACTTGAGAGAAGTCTCTATATGAAAAGAAAATAAAGTGCCAACATAGCTCTTGGATCTGAATTTTGTATCACTGTGTATTCACAACTACACAAAAATACCTTCTTTAAATAATCTCTATTATATATACAAATTGCAGTGAAGTTAATTGTATCCCCATCAATTTCAGACCATATCTACTTCGCTCAATTTTGTGGCCATCACAAAGCTAGGAAATGCCATTGTTATATCCCTGAAAGTAGAAAACATTTTCTTGATCAATAATATTATTTGAAGAATTTTGCATCAAATACCATTTTGTACCTTTTTCCTACTTTGTGAATTCAATATTTGAGGCTCTGGTTCTGTCACCCTAATCAAGCCTTCTAATATCCAAAATAAAATAAAATACAATATCTCATTAAATGACATACTTGAGGTATGATAATGTCATATTTCGAAGAAGATATGGACTTTTTTTAGCAAATTCGATCCATTCCTCGTTGTCTATTTTTCCGTCGCCTTTTAAATCTGCCTGCTTAAAAGTCTTGAACCAAAAACACAAATACAAAACAGATGATTAAAGAATGAATAAAACATGATATGTTTACGAATAAACAAAAATTGGTAGAAATTTCCTCCTAACCTCATTAATGATCGATTCAACAACGTCTTCAGTAAGTTGTAATCCTGATTCGTCAAGCAGAGCCAATACCATCTCTTTCAACTTTTTGAATCAAATTCTACTCATTTCAGATTGTGCATCAACTTGTGATAATGGAAAGAGAAAAGAGAGAGCAACAGTACTGATTCATACCTCATCTCGCTCAATGAAACCTTTTTGTCTCAAGTCATACAGTTTAAATGAAACTGCATAGAAAATACAATAAATACCAGTCTTAAAAGCCAACACTCAAATACTCGATAAAATAGACAAAAGTTATAAGACAAATATATGATCAAAGTGGCAGTTCTAGCAGTGGTGGAAGCCTGGAAGGTAAAACAATGTGAATACAGATTAAGTCAGAAACAGACAATTATTTGTTTTCATGCACATTTTAGGTTGTGAACACAGGTAAACATCAGATGTACTGGTATGATTCAGATATTAAGCAACCAGACATATGAACAGATATCGCAGAAAAGTTAGTCAAATGCCAATACAAATATGATTTGATTATCGAAAGGAGTATTCTGATCCTATGTTCAGCAAATAGTAAATACCACAATTGATTATGTAAGGTTTAAGGTTTGTACAGGAAATTTTATCTTCCACAGGAGCCCTTGGGTGAAAAATGCTAAGCGATCGCACAAATTCACCGAACTCGATGACACCTTTCCTTTTTACATCAAATAAGTCAAACACCTACAAAAATGCAGAGGATTAAAATTTTCACCAAAAAAATCGATATATCGAATAGGAAATTGAAGAAACTTGGCTTACTCTGTCAGCAAAGATGTTTTTCTTATGGCGGTTGCCGAACATAGCAAGCTGGAAATCTTCCTAAATATCAAGTACAATGAAAATTTATAAATAAAATAAATATGATACATTGCAATCTAATTTTTTGTCAGCATGCTGTATGATTCTTTTTTTCTTTTCTGTATATGTGCTAGCTAGTCAAGTACATCAGGACTATTTTATTTGTATTTTTAATTTCCATCTTTCAGTGAATTTACTGAACTATTGGCTTTGCCATTTCCAGTAAATAAAAATAAATTAACCATATAGTACCAGAAAATAGAAGTAATACCTTGTTAATTTTTTCTTGTATTGACAATTTGGTAAATAGCTGATACAATGCTTCCACCTCATTTACAGAAACTGTCAAGTATCAACAGATTGTCACATTAACTGCCTTTCTAGAGAGGGCAGAGAGAGTCACATGTTGACCGAGAGAGAGAGAGAGAGAAGCAAGTTGGAAGCTGATACCAAACATGAGAGAGAGAGGTTTTTGAAAAAAAGAGAAAAAAAACGGAGAGAGAGAACTCGTATGAATGTAATGGCTGTTGTTGGATTTATCAATAAAAAGTTAAAAAATTCCTGGAATCTGGGGAGCGATACCAAAAAAATACAAACGCCATTAATAAAAAAAAAAGTATATATATTTGACAGCTGCTGTCGAGGCTAAGGCTTAAAGAGAGAGAGAGAGCAGCTTTCAAAAAAGAGAGAGAGAGAGCTCCTTGGCAGGTTTCAAAAAGAGGAGGGGGAGGTAGCGCAGTTGGCTAGGAGACAAAGTTTTAGAATTGTTCTACTCAAAGGTCAAGAATTCGATTCTAGCTTCGCAAGTTTCAAAAAAAAAAAGGTTTCAAAAAAAGAGAGAGAAAGAGAGTTACATGCTGTTTCAGAAGCTAGAGCAAAAGGATCATCAGAGCCACATTTGACATTAGCATCTTTAAAGCACACACAACCCATATTAACTTAACGTCACAAGAAAAGAAAACAAAAGAACCTGAAAATCAAAATGGATTCAACTTAGAATAATGAAAGGGCAACAGATTAATCAAAATTCAAACAATAACAAAGCATCAAACCAGTTATTACACGCTCACATAATTGGTTTGAAGACAAATCTATTCAGGCTCCAACACAAATCGGCCTATTCCTTGTGAGGCTTTCAGGCTAAAAGTGATAATTGAATTTCTTTTACCAGATTACACCGTTTTCCATTTTGCTTTCCTTTTCCGAGGAAATAATCTATACTCATCTCAGTTGTTTTGTCAGGAAAGGAGATGTTCCTTTTTTTTTCTGTTTTCTCTCAAGAAAGGATAGTTTTATTCAAGGCAAAAGAAGTTAAGAACATAGATTTCCGTTCAAGAAATCAACGAGGACTAATTTGAAAGCTTCATTTTTGGTACAAAAAAAGAGCTGAATTTTGAAAATGAAGGTATATAAAACGCACCTCCGCTTCTCAGTTAGCTAGGAGAAATGAAAGTTTTGAGGCTTTGAGAACCGTCTCTAATGGTCGGTCTTATATATATATATATATATATAATAGGTAGAATTTCATATAAATATTTTTAAAACTTCAATATTATATATTTAGCCACTGAAATCTCAAAATTACATATTTACTTATTTAAAACACAAAACGTTTAATATAAAGGCCTCTAAAAGTTCAATATTACATATTTAGCCACTGAAATTTCCTAAATACAAACTCGACCCTGCCTGAACCCTAAGGCCGCGACCTGACCCGAGGCAAACTCGTACGGACCCGTAAAAAGCGAGGGTCGAAGACGGATAGCGACCATACTTCTTGTGAAAAAACTTGTGTTAAAATTGACCCGCAAACCCGTCGGCTCGGCCAACCCGTCCAAACTCAGCCTTGCAAACCTGTCGGCCCGGCCAACCCGTCAACTCGGGCGAGTTAGGCCCGACACAGCCCGACACATTTTCAATTCCCTACCTCTATTAGTGTTTTAGAGTGTCCGGACGAGTTTTAACACAGGTTTTTTCCAAAAAGGATGGTCACTACCCGTCTTCGACTCTAGAGTTTTTTGGACGAGTTCGCACGAGTTTGCCTCCTTTCGGGCCGGGCCAGATCGCGATCTCGGAGTTTTCGGGCCGGGTCAAACACATACGTATTTTGTCAAATACCTAAATAGAGGAGAGGAGAAGCGGTGTGAAATAAAGAAGCTAACGATTATACCCTTCTTCCCAAATCTGGTCCGACAAACTCGTGGCCCGGCCAACCCGTTGACTCGGGTGAATTTGACCCGATCCGACCTGGCCCGACCCGTTTTCAATTTCCTACCTCATTTAGTGTTTTAGAGTGGTAATTACGATTTAATTGTTAATTTACATTAAATTTATTAATTTGCAGTTATGCTGGACAATAATAAAACATTTTGTGTTTTACTTGAATAAATATGTAATTATGAAATTTGAGTTGATAAATATGTGATATTGAACTTTTAGAAGTCTTTGTATGAAATATTTTGTGTTTTAAATGACTAAATATGTAATTATGAGATTTTAGTGACTAAATATGTAATATTAAAATTTTAGAAGCCTTTATATAAAATTCTGCCTATAAAATATGATTTCAGAATAAAGAACACAACGTTACATTTCACCAGACAAAACATCTCAGACTGCCACCTGTGGTTTAATTTATTATTTATTACATTTTGTTCCATGCTCGCTTACTAAAAGTTGACACTATTTAACCACATAGGGATGACTTAAACGTGTCTGTCTCCCCATGTCAATTTTGTATTATATGATCTTAATCCAAAGGTTTTCACAATGGTGTGAATTGATAAGCTTCATGAGGTTAAATATTGCTTTTATGTTTATTTTTTTATATCTTATTATCATATCAAAGAAGGAATTATGATGTGAAATATTATATTTTTATTTGATTTTAGTGAATTATTATATATGTGTCTAAATGAATGCTATAAATATTTCATACATATTATAATCAGCGAAAATGATGTTTGTCAAGTGTGTGATATATGGACAAAACTCAAGTCCGACACTAGAACAACCATAAAAAGAAACTTGTAATTTTGAAATTCAGAAAGTCAATGTATTTTGTAATTTGTATATATCATAAACATGAAAAATGAGGAATTTTATTTAAATTTTACCTTCTACCAAAAGATATAAAACTTACAACGAATGAATTTATTAACAATACTCAATGAAACATTAATGACATTAAAATTTCATTGAAGTTGGTGCGATATATATATATATATATATATTTATATATATATATATATATATATATATATATAGTATGGCTAATGTGAAAACATTTGCACTTCGGTCGAAGTGCAAATGTTTCACATTAGCCTTTTTGTGGTCAAATTTTAAATTTAAGTTGCTCAATAAATTTTTCATATCAAAATCTTGTAGAAAATCAAATTTCGTGATTTTTAGAGCTTTCTAGATATATTTTAAATATTTTTTAAAAACAGTCCAATTTATTATTAAAAAAGTATGACCATTTCAGGATTGTTTTTAAAAAATATTTAAAATATAGCTAGAAAGCTCTAAAAATCACGAAATATGATTTTCTACAAGAATTTGATATGAAGAATTTATTGAGCAACTTAAATTTAAATTTTGACCACACAAAGTTGGCTAATGTGAAATTTTTGCACTTATGCCGAAGTGCAAACGTTTTCACATTAGCCATACTCTATATATATATATATAGAGCATGGCTAAAATAATATGCGTAGTATACCACATTTCATACTATGCATATAGATATAGGTCAATAAATTGAGATTTAAGTTGCTCAATAAATTCTTAATATGAAAATATTGTAGGAAAAAAAAATTGTGATTTTTACAGCTTTCTTGCTATTTTTTAAAAACAGTCCAGATTTAATACTACAAAAGTGTCATTTCTGGGCTGTTTTTAAAAAATATTTAAAAAATAGCAAAAAAGCTCTAAAAATCACGAAATTTTATTTCCTACAAGATTTTGATATGAAGAATTTATTGAGCAACTTAAATATCAATTTAATGACCAAATTAAATACAAATGACCCCATAGTACGTTATGTGGTGTACTATGCATATTATTTTAGCCATGCTCATATATATATATATATGAGAAGGGATCCGTAGCCTCCAGCAGCCTCCGCCATCAAAACCAATAAAAATAGCCGATCCGGACTGTTGAAAATATCATTCATTCTAATATAAACTTGATGACCAAATTTTATATATTTTTGAATTTTTTGACTAGTTTATCGGATGGGTTGAAAATTGAATGTCTGTAGATCATTACATAAATACATTTTCAACTTCTCCGATAAAATAGTAAAAAAATTCAAAAAAAATGTAAAATTTGGTCTCCAAATCTACATTAGTATGGAGAATATTTTCAACGGTTCGAATCAGTCATTTTCATTAATTTTGATGGCAAAAACTACCAGAGGCTACAAGAAAGAGGTTACGGATCCCTTCTCTCTATATATTTTTGTACTTTAAAAAACAGTGTAAATGTTGCCAAGAGATCATTACTCTTATTTTAAATATAATTATATATAAGATCACACAAGATCACACATGTGAAGATATACTTCTGTTGTAACAAATATTAAAAATGGTCATACTCATTCAGTTAGTGCTTTTTGAGAATAGGTCATAATGCTTTTCTACTTGGCGTGTATATATTTTATAAGGTCCTTTTAAAAAATATATTAGATTTCGAATAAGAGTGGGGTTCCATTGACAACTACATGCTATCCTCTTATTGTTTGCTGACCAATGGTTTCATTTTTCATTTAAATATTTTGTACGTCTTAAACTTTAGTGACAAGGTGAGAAAGAGAGAAAAATGTATTTTTGAATTTATTAGTTCAATTATTGCACTTTTGACTAGTTCTTCCATAGTCTCATAAATACTCTTCTTCAAATTAAAAAATAAACTCTCACAGAAAAAATTTCCGATTTTTTTATTATTGGAAATATAATAAATAAATTATTAATAGAAATAAAGATTATTGTGTAAGTTTGAAAAAAATGGAAAAGCACGGAATTGACAATTTAGTGCTTTAAAACTCGATTTTTTTAATAATAAAAATATTAATAATTTACTTCATGAGTTTAATTATATTTAGGTAAATATTGTAGAAACTTTGGCTATATTCGTCGGGATTGTACTTAGTTTGTTTATCGTCGCAAGTCATCAAGCTATATATATCTGAGTCTATTTTTATCGTGTCGAGTCTGATTAGTGATCCGAGAAACGAACGATTCAAAATTGAATCTGATGTGAACTCGTGATAAAAATTACTAATTAAGACATAAGTAGAAGATTGTGTCAAATTTGAGATGTACATTCTTTCGACCGCAAATCAGAGGTCGGAAATCAGACTCGACGAGATAGAAGTAGATTTGGATATCTACAGCTTGATAGATTGCAACGTTAAAAAAAGCTAATTACGTTTCTGACGAGCGTAGCCGAAGTTGCTAAAATAATATTATGTACGATTAGCATTTTTTAGGTAATTTTTGGAGCAACTTTGACTACGCTCGTTGGGACTGTAACTAGTTTTTTTATCGTCGCAAACCATCAAGTTGTAGATATTCGAGTCTACTTCCATCACTTCGAGTCTGATTTGTGATCAGAGAAACGAGCGATTGAAAATTGAATTTGATGCAAACTCGTGATAAAAATTACTAATTAACACATAAGATGAAGATGATGTCAAATTTGAGATGTACATTCATCCGATTGGAAATCAGACTCGGCGAAATGGAAGTAGACTCAGATATTTTTTTTAATATTTTTATCAAAAAAACTAATCATACTTAATATTTTTTGTAGCAACTTAGGCTACGCTCGTCGGGATTGTAATTAGTTTTTTTATCGTCGCAAGCCATCGAGCTGTAAATAACCGAGTCTACTTCCATCGTGAGGAGTCTGATTTGCGGGCGGAGGAATGTGCATCTCAAATTTGACACCATCTCTCAACTTATGTCTTAATTAGTAATTTTTTATCACGAGTTTGCAGCAGATTCAATTTTGAATCGCCCGTTTCACTGATCACAAATCAGACTCGACGCGATGGAAGTAGACTCGGATATCTATAGCTTGATGGTTTGCAACGATAAAAATACTAATTACAGTATCGACGAACGTTGCCGAAATTGCTATAAAAAGATACCAAAATATAACTCAATTCATTAATTAAATTATTAATATTTCTATTATTAAATTATTCAAGAAAGCATTGAATTGTCAATTTCGTACTTTTGATTTTTTTTTCAAAAAGCACGTAATTACTAATTCTGTGATTTTCTATTTTTCAAACTTACACACAATCTTTCTTTCCATTTATAATTATTTATTATATTTCTAAAAAAAATCGAAAACTTTAGCATATGCATTATTAGCGTTTAAGAAAATCATCCTTCGAAGATTCGATTTTGAAAATTTAAATTCTCAAAAAATAGACTTTATTTGTACAGGTAACAGACAGCTAATTAATAAATAATTAAAATATGAATAATCACTATTACATAAATGAGATTTGGCAACTTCAATAACACAACGATTATAGAAGAAATTGTTAAATATTGTTGGCAGAAGTGCAAAAATATTCTGGAGGTAAGACAACAGTTATTTTAAATATGCCAATGGTTATATACAATAGCCGCCTTATCTCCACAAATAGGTTTGTGCGAGAACATCAAGAAAAAATTCTATGAAGATCCAGAAGAGATGCTTAGAGACGTGTCTATCGACGAAAAGCTTTTTATAAGAGGAGACTTCAATGCTCATATTGGTACAACTAGTGGAGAATTTGAATAAGTGCACATGAGATTTGGATATGGCGTTAGGAATCAAGAAGGAGAAAACATCTTGAACTTCGTTGTAGCATATGACCTCATGATAGCTAACACATTCTTTAGAAAGATAGAATCTCATTTAGTTACCTTCAGTAATGGTCAACACTTGAGCCAGATCGATTTTGTTCTTACTAGGAGAGAAGACAAACGAGCTTACGTGGATTGTAAGGTTATACCTGGAGAATGTGTCGTCCAACAACACAAGCTTGTGGTCTCGAATTTTCGCTTTCAAATACGCGCTCGACCGGACAAAGGGGTCAAAATATCGAGGACGAGATGATGGAAACTCAATGGAGATGCCCAACAGGTTTTAAGGACAAGATGATCGAAGAAAGAACCTTTAACGAAGACAATTACGACACTAATAACATGTGGAAGAAGATGACAACTCGCATTCGAAAGGTAGCTACATAAATATTCAGAGTGACTAAGGGAAATAGACGTGAACCTAAAGACACTTGGTGGTGGAACGAGAACATGCAAAACGCTATCAAGGAGAAGAAGAACTGCTACAAGTGTTTGCATCATGACAATAGTGAATACAACATACAGAGTATAAAATGGCCAAAAAGAATGCAAAGGAAGCTGTGAGTGAAGCAAGAGGTCGAGCTTATGAGGATCTATATCATAAGCTAGGTACGAAGGAAGGAGAAAAGGACGTCTATAAGATTGCCAAACTCCGCGAGAGAAAAGAGATTTCAACCAAGTCAAATGCATCAATGATGAGGAACATAGACTTTTGGTGAAAGACGACGAGATCAAGAACGGATGGAGAGAATACTTCGACAAGTTGTTCAATGGAGAGAACGAAAGCACTATGGCTGAACTAGATGACTCTTTTGACGACACCAACAGACGATTCGTTCGAAGAATTCAAGAGCCGGAGGTGAAGGAGGCTTTAAAAAAATGAAAGTAGGTAAGGCTTTAGGGTCTGATAATATTCCCATTGAGGTATGGAGATGCCTTGGAGAAGTAGGGATGTTATGGCTAACTAAGTTGTTCAATAACATCTTTCGGTCAAACAAAATGCCGGACAAGTGGAGAAGAAATATATTAGTACCTATCGTAAAGAATAAATGAGATATTCAAAGTTGTACTTATTAAAGAGGAATCAAGCTTATGAGCCATACAATGAAGCTTTGGGAGAGTGTGATTGAACATCGTTTAAGAAAGATGACAAGCGTTACGAAAAATCAATTTGGTTTTATGCCTGGACGATCGACTATGGAGGTAATTTACTTGACAAGACAACTGATGGAGAGATATAAAGAGCAGAGGAAGTATTTACATATGATATTTATCGACTTGGAGAAAGCGTATGACAAAGTATCGAGGAAGGTCATGTGGTGGGCACTTGAAAAGAAGAAAGTCCCGACAAAGTACGTTAACCTCATCAAGGATATGTATGATAATGTTGTGACTAATGTCAAAACATGTGACGGCGAGACTGATGACTTTTCCATTAAGATAAGATTACATCAAGGGTCACCCTTGAGCCCTAACATATTTGCCTTAGTGATCGATGAGATCATGAAAGATATACAAGACGATATTCCTTGGTGCATGCTCTTTGCAGATGATATTGTCCTAATTGACGAAATTAAGGTATGCGTGGGTAGAAAATTAGAGTTGTGGAGGTAGACTTTAGAATCAAAAGGTTTTAGACTTAGTAGGACCAAGACTGAGTATATGAAGTGCGAGTTCAGTGGAGTTCGATCAGAAGATGGAGATGTCAGTTTAGATGGACAAGTAGTGCCTAAAAGAAATTGTTAGTTTGTAATAATCTAGAAGTCAATAATACGATAAATTATCATAAAGCTTTGTTCGTGAATTCAGTGATTAATAAATTGTCATTTTGTTAACTTGAGTATTATTGAATTTATGAATCATTCATTTATCTGACTAGAGTCAATAACTGAAATTGTGAAACTTCATAATATAGATGATATATATTCTTAAAAGTTTCTAACCAAGGTAATTAGCAGGAACACTAACTTACCGTTACAAGGTTAGAATGTGGATTAAAATATGGTTAAATTTTACAAATTATAGACATGAGATGTCATTTTAATCACATGAATACATGTTACAGGAACATGGTATTTGACAAACCTCGAATTAAACATTAAATGGAATTGTGTACGTGTCATTAATGTTTTCATTTAGTGTTAAGTTCTAAAGTATGAGGTATTCATCTTTCCTACTAAGAGATGTGTATGTGTGATTGTTATCTAACGCTGTCGGTAAAACGCAGTCATAACGGTAGCTTTTCGATATACATAGCTTAGTTGAGTTAGTGATGGTTTACCAAAAGTATTATTGTCTCTCGTATCTATATACGAGTACAGTATCACTGGACCCCTTGATATAATAGGATTATCTGCATGTAGTATAATTACAAGAGTAATTATATTTGATACGTCTGCTTAAGATCGAGAAAAGATTAAGTTTGCAAGGATGACACACACCTACCTTGAAACTAATATGATACTGTGAGACGAAAGAATTAACACGACTAAAATAGTTTAATGGATCGTGGTATTGTACAGTACCACATCATTTGTGTAATTGGATGGTCATAGTGCAGATGTCAGATGCCTCCTATGATTATAGAAGTTAAAATTGTTTTGATTCTATTTACCAACATAACACAGATCTTATTGGGTCACACCGTATAGGAGCTAATCAGAGAATCTTAATGATTAATTATAAATTGTTATAATTAATATTAAGATGGTTATAATTTATTATATGTTATATGATTAAATTATATATGTCATATAAGATGACAAGCAAAAACAACGGTTGAATTTATAAACGTATACGATACGTTGTATAAAATCATACCGAAACCGATTCGATACCGAATCTTGAGAAATATAATTGCTGAGAACAATTATATATTTATATTTATTTATATATATTTAATTTAGATTTTAAATATTAATTAGATTTTGAATTTGGGATGAAAGTCATTTTCAAATTAAAACCTTAATTAAAAATTAATTAAAAACTTAATTAAAAATAAATAAATAAATAAAAAATCATGTCGACATAATTGATTAATTTTGAAAATCAAATTTTAGATATTTTTTGGTTTTGCCACCTCTTAGGGGCAAAATGGTCATTTTGCCTTTTCAGGGGTATTTTGGTAATCGGCCAACCTCCTCATTTTACTATAAATAGAAGGGCATGGAGAGAGAGAAAATCACATCAAAATCGACTCGTATCTGTTAACTCAGGATCGAATCGATAAATATATTTTTTCCTCTCTATCTCGATTACGGTTATTTACGGGATTCGGAAAATAGTATTTTTGCGAAAGGAGCGGTATTTCATATTTGAATAACTGGGAGTCGTAAAGATATTTATTTAGTCCTTATCTCGGTGAATAGTGTTTTCACGGAATATCGCGGTTTACGGTATTTTTGGCAGAAGAAATAAGCTACTCTCTGGTCGTCTTGATGGATCACCGATAGAGGTATCAGATGTCTGATACTCCGAGGAGAGGAGCTTCTCAGATTCGACCTTCCGAGTCTGCTGCAATCCAATTCGAATTTGGATCAAGGTATTAATGTTATATTAATATATTTTATTTGAATAGATTAAAGTTTTAGAAATTAATTATGGAGTAGATCTGTATAAGGATTAAATCGAATTTTGATGCCAGAGATAAACGGGAGGTGGACACCCTGGGTAGTTTATCTGACATACCTCGTTTAATCCTTGGCTTAAGTTAGAGGTAAAATTTTTGTTTTACGGTCTTTCCGCAGCTTAGGCCAATTGACGAGTTTTGAACTGTTCGTAACCAAACATAAACACCTTTTGATATTTGGGATCAATGTTACAGAGTGATTGTGAGATTGACGAAGATGTTAGCCATAGAATAAGAACGAGTTGGATAAAATGGCAACAAACATGAGGCATCCTATGCGACAGGAAGGTCCCACAAAAGTTGAAAGGCAAGTTCTATAGGACAGCGATCAGACTCGCAATGTTGTATGGAGCAGAATATTGGGCTACTAAAGGGCATCACATACAAAAGATGAGTGTGACAGAGATGCGTATGTTACAGTGGATATGTGGACATACAAGAAGGAATCACATTAGTAATGACGATATACGGGACAAGGTTGGGGTTGCACCGATTGAAGAGAAACTTGTTCAACATCGTTTGAGATGGTATGGACACATTCGGCGAAGGCCTTCTGATGCACCGATACGTGCTGGAATTGTAAGCCGCGTCGAAAACACGAGAAGAGGTAAGGGTCGATCGAAATTGACATGGGATGAAGCTGTAAAAAAGACAAAGGCATGGAATGTCTCCAAAGAGTTGGCGTCAGATAGGAGTGCATGGAAGTCAGCGATTCACGTACCAGAATCGTGACAAACTCAATTTTAGAAGTAGTGTTATAATTGTACGACTAAGTTCAGATTAACGATATAGAATACTAGTCTAAACTTATGATTGGTAGAATAGTGTATTATTATTTTTATTGTTATTATTATTATTATTTCTATCCTTCTATTTTTACTATTATGGTACTATTTTTTATATTATTACTATTTATATTGATTTTTCATTTGAGATTGGATTTCATTTCTATCCTACCACAATTTATTTGGAAATAAAAGCTTTGTTGTTAGTTTTCAAGCAAAATACTGCCAAAAAATTACATGGATCTACCTCTACGACAACAATCATTTTAAATAAATGTTGTCTTATTTTAAAAAAAATTATTTTTGCACTTCTATCAATGGTGTTTAACAATTTCTCCAGTAATCATTGTTTTATGTGGATTGCTAAATCTCCTTTTTGTTGTAATGTATTCCAAATATTAATTACTTATTTCTTTTCGATGACACACGTTTACCAACGATTCTTTATATAATTCATCAATTCTTTAAACACCAACGATTACATAACTATTGAGCAAGATGATTTTTAGCCATTGGATGAACTCTTGAATTATAGTCCCCTGAAAGGAATCCTCCCGATTTGACCAGTTGATCTAATGGCTCCTATTGAAACAATCAGAAGGCTTCTTATTATTGTGCATGTTCGCTTAATTCAAATTCTTCAAATTCTTATTATTCCCTTGCTTCACTTATTTTTTGCATGTCTTTTACTGTTTCCATGATACATTGTACCCAACAAAGACTGACAGCCGAACATTATTTGCATAATATTTCCTAATCCCATCTAAAACACAAACAAACCCAAAATACCGAACAACCCCTCAAAACTGATCACCATTTTGTTTGTTGGCGCCGCCTTTGTATATCTCTCCGTTGAGTTCTCTGCTTGAGAGAGAGTTTGGCAGAACAATTCATCAAAATTCTCCAATTGTACTTTTATTCCTTTTTACATTCCACAATTGCTGATAGCAATACTGACAATCGTCATGATTCATGAGCACATCATTCTTGTAAAAAAAATTTGAAAAATAATAAAAGTCGAAATTAACTGCGGATTCTCTTATATAAAAAAAATAGAAGCTGATACGTAGATATCAATATTGATACCGACTATCGATATTGATGTTATTATGCACATTTAATTGAATTTTTATGCACATTATTTGAATTATTATGAATGTTATTTTTTCTACTGAAATAGTTATACATGCTATTTGAGTTATTATACACATTATTTTGTTAACATGCATAATAATCTTTTCAGTACAAAAATAACATTAAATAACATGCACAATAATTCAAATAATATGCATAATAACTCAACTAAATGTATATAATAACATAGATATCGATAGTCAATATCAATATAGATATCTACAAAACATTATCCAAAAAAATTCACCCATCAATTCATATTTCGGAAAACTTCATGTTGGTCCTCAGAAAGACATAATTTATATTTATGTCCTTCAATTCGGAGTTATATTCTCACCGCATGTTATTAATTGTTTTCGCATCTCTTTTCATCCAGAAGTCGATGGCTATCCAATTTGAGTCATAATAAATGTGCTTCTCGAGGACGTGTTGACACAGCTCTCTGCCTCTAGATTCTAAATCGGTATCTCCATGCTTGGTTTACCATGTCAAAGCATATTCCAATAAATTATTCCTTCTGTTTAGAATTGTTAACTGTATTGTGCACGTGTTGTTTGGAGAAATTTAGTGAACTTCCACTTGCAAGAAAAATAACTTCTAAAAAAATGTCAGAGCATACTTGCAAGGTGCAACTTTAAGAAACCGTATCCTCCTAGTAGCATACCTCATTCGTATACGGGAAGTACGCTGCAAAAGGAACTTTTTTACTTTCTGGACACGCAAGTGTCAATGTCAGCGTTCCAAAGTTGACCTATACGAAAAAATTGGGAAAATTATATCCCGTCTTGCAATTTGCCTCTTCTAGTGTCTACCTCTGTGACAAAAAAAAATTCCTACAGTTACAATTTCGTGAGACTATCGGTCAAAATGAAAGAAGCAGACAAAACGTGGGCACTATAGCAGTGTAGCGGCATCCAAAAAGATGAGGGGTAGAGGTTGAAGAGGCCGAGCTACATGAGGTCAGAAAGGAATAGTTGTTTTATTTTAGAATTTTTTTTGTAAAAATAAGTTTGTGTATTTGTACGATTTATTAAAAAAAAATTTGCAAAATAACCATATATATTGAAAAATATACATTATTTTGTTCATTTTTGAAAAAAATTAATAGATCTTGTCCCTGCTGACGAAATTCTGAATTCGCCCTGAGAGATTGATGAACCACAAATGCAAATACATTATACGTCGCAGTATCAATGAACTGACATATGCATTCATATGCATCGACTGTTTGGCAACTTCCATGCAACTGCTCAAATAGCCGAATATATAAAACGTAATGTCAATCAATTATTTTTTGCCAAACAAAAGAGTATTTAAAATAGCGCTAGAAGTTTAGAATAGACAAAACTTATATACCAGTAGAAAAGAAATTTGAGCTTCACTCAATCTAATTAAAATAATATATATATATAATCATAAAAAAGTTATTTTTTTCTATACATAAAATTTTATGAATTATTTTATGAAAAATATATGAGTTATATACATGATAGTTATATAAACTTGATATGAAAATTATACATAACATAATTTGAGTTGTGCTAAAATACTTTATAAAGCACCAACATTCAAATACTTTAGGCTCGTATCTCGAGATATAAAGTGAAAACCACCGATCAAGACCGTTGAAAATGTTCTCCATACTAACAAAAATTTGGAGACCAAATTTTACATTTTTTTAATTTTTTTTACTATTTTATCGGATGGGTGCAAAATTGGTTAAATTGAAAGTCTGTAAATTGTTAGATTAATGAATTTTCCACCTACCCGATAAAATAGTAAAAAATTTCAAAAAAATATGAAATTTGGTCTCCAAATAGATGTTAATATAGAGAACATTTTCAACGGTCTTGATCGGCCGTTTGTACTTTGTATCTCGAGATACGAGCCTAAAGTATTTGAATGTTGGTGTTTTATAAAGTATTTTAGCACAACTCAACATAATTTATAGTATATGATGTGAAAATATATAATATAATTTTTACAAGTGAAGGGATCAAATGACAACTATTTTGGTGACACCAACTATGACAACAATCATTTTTTTCATTTTCAAAGTTCAAATTGTTGATCCAAACCGTTGAATATGATCTTCATAATAAAATACTCTTGCAGATCAAAATTTATAATTTTTTGAATTTTTTTTACTATTTATTAAGATGGGTGTAAAATTCAACGACTCATGTAGTTGTAACTTTGGCATATTTTTGCACTCGTCTTAATAAATAGTAAAAAAATTCAAAAAAATGTAAATTTTGATCTACAAGCGTATTTTATTATAGAGATCATATTCAACAGTTTGGATAAACAATTTGGACTTTGAAAATGAAAAAAATGGTTGTTGTTATGTTGATGTCACCATAGTTGTTGTCATTTGATCCCTCCTCTTTTTACAAATAGGATTTTTCATTTTTCATGTGCATTAAAATTAATGTGATATGAACAATACATATAATACGAAAATATTTTATATGCACAGTATGAAATATATACATCTTAATATTCATACATATTTTTTATATTCATACAATTAATAAAAAACGAAGCATAACTAATAAAGTAATATTGCATTAAATATAACAATAAATGAACACAATTAATACAAATAGATTAATACGACAAATAATTAATAAAAACTATGTTGCCGATGACAAATACCTCATAAAATCGTTACATTTTATCACTAAAAAAATTTAGAGGCCACGACGAAATAATGCAATCAAACAACTACAAAGCAACCTAGTTTGTGTCCAACTTTGGACACAAGCGAGAATACATAGGTGGATGTTTAACGGTGTGAAAAATAATTTATTATATTATATTATATTATATTATAATGTGTTGTGTTATATCACAATAACGATTATAAATAATACTGTTACTTTATTATTGTGTTTTATTTAAGTATCTATTATAAAGACTTAGGCTACAATACTTATATAAGCACAAAGTTCTATCGAGCCTATGATCATATTTTAAATTTCAAAATATAAACGAACGATCCAAACAGTTAAAAATGTTGTACATACTAAAATCTACTTGAAAATCAAATTTTCTAATTTTTATTATTTTATCGAATTGATAGAAAATAGGTTAAATTTAAAGGTCTATAAATCATCAGATTACTCAATTTTCTACCTATCCAACAAAATAGTAAAAAAATAAAAAAAAGAATTGATTTCCATATAAATTTTAATGGACAACATTTTCAACGGTTTGAATCGTCCATTTGCATTTTGAAATTCAAGATGTAGTCATAAACACGATAAAGCTTTGTGCATTTCAAAACATATTTTGTGTTTTTGAAATGAAAATGCATTTTGTTTTGTTGTTATACATTCTGAAAATACAATCTTTTTTTTCTTTGGTGTGAGCGTGAAGGCATGCTTGTTTTCCCATGTCACGTTGATTTGAAACCTTATCTAACGTGCGCTCAATGCTCACACACCACCATGAAAGACAGAGAAGAGATATAAAGCTTACAATCAAAATGGATACTTCCTATGTTGATATGATTCACCAGACAACATATTGAATCAATCGTCTTTTGTTGAATTAGTGAATGTTGTATCGTTGATAATGATAATCATTTCATTCAGAGACCACAGATTAGTTCTCTAGAAGCACCAACAAGAATATGCCATTGCCATGTTACTACAGTTGACTCAAAACGAATTATTAATCTCCAGTGTGGGTATGACACGATAGAACACGATCTGTGTGATAAGATGTCAAAATAGAATGAAGGGGCAAATAGTGAAAAGAAAGGGTAGATGCAAAAATAGATAGCTCATGAGGGATGGAGGTATAGCGATAGTCAGTAAGTATAAGGGGTCTGTTAAAACGGTGAAACTAAGTTTGTATGTTACTTCTTTTTTCAATGAAAAATCTAAGTGGAGAGGGATTTCCCTCTCTTATTTAAAAAAAAAAATAGAATGAAACATGGAGAGATTTCTGGTTTGAATTAGTGATCGCTAAAATTGTGTGGTCTAGATTGACATACGAGAATATTCCATTTATTAAATGATGGGTAGGTGTACAGAATAGCTAACATCTATACTTCAATGATTTTTCTAATTGAGAAAAAAAAAGTTAGTTATATTTATTTCTTTCTTTTCTTTTAAATATAGTGATATGGTATCACCTCCAATGTTTCCCATCCTTACTGGAAATGACACTGACTAATGGTCACTTTGTTTTGCCTGATATGTGTCCTCATTTTCAAGGAAAATTTGGTACTTTATTGCAAAAGATTGTTTGTCTTCGTCTTCTTGTTTTCTCAGCATGGCTCAATATTATTTTGTGTCTTAGATTTTCAAAGAAAAAAAATAATGATTAATGATACCTGACCTGAAAAGATTCCTCTAAACTTCCAGTTGCATGTGCCCCCAACTGTTCAGGTGCTAGAAGAATAAGTTTTATATATTTTTTTAACTCCAATTGATCTCTCCTCCTAATCCATTAGAAATCAAAGTACAAGAGGTTTCAACCCAACTAAAATTTGGTATTGGAACAAATGCCAGTACAGAGGCGAAATATGACAAAGAATAAGGATAATGATCAATATTAAACACTTGGGTTTCTGGACAACATTTTTTTTGGTTTAATATTGATATATTGTTTTCTTTTAACACAAAATTTAGACTAATTAAAATTATAGAGTTTTGTACCAAAACTAAATTGTACTGGATTATTGTATATTTAAAATTTAGCTTTGCGTGGTGCTGCCTTCAGTACCAGATCCAGATGTGGGGTACTATGTAAATAGGAATAATTCAATCTTTAGACAAGACGGATGTAAATACCTATGGGTGCTGGAGTTCTGGTACCTAAAACCTGATCGTTCAAGAAAGCTAGTGGTTATATATAATTCATTGTCAACTTTGTGAAAATAACACCATCAGAAATGTTAAAACACAATTTACTCTTTACTGTGTTCAATTAACCCTCTTTGTAGCACTAACAGTCAATCAAACTACCATTACTACCATCCCAATGTTGCAGTCATCTCTCAATATATCCTAAAAAGCCCACTAACTAAGAATTATGACAAAAGCCCAGACAAACCAAGCAACTCTTACACTCTCCCTCAGACCCAATTCTTTTAACAGAATAACATATATCATCATTTTAAAGAATAACAAAGACCTTGATACATACAAAATATGAAGAAGAGAGCTACTACCAGAAAGTACCTCACTCATTCCTGACGACACAACATAATTCTTGCTTTTCTGGGGTGTTTCAAGGATTTTCACTAGTGTCTTGCAGTCTTGCTTCACCTTCAAAAAGCACCAGTACTAATGCAACCAACATCTTCTCTAGCCAGAGACTCCTCTCTCGCCTTCTTTACTCCTACCAAGAATCATATCCATAGCCGCTCGGCTAGCACGACAGCAGCCTCCTCCTTGGCCACAGCCTCTGCTTTCTTCCTCTCCTCCTCTTCCCTAGCTGCTGCCTTTGCTCTTGCCTTCTCCTCTGCTGCCCTTGCTGCCGACTCTGCCTTCTCCCTCTCAAGACAACCTCCTCATACATTCTTGCCATCTCTCTTCTTTCTTCAGTGCAGCTTCTAGATGCTCTTTCATTTCCTCAGTAAAGGTGATGCCTTCATTTAAGAGGCACTTCTTAGCAGATTTAATCGCATCACTTAATCTTCCCTTCTCGATATAAGCCTTTAGTAAGATCTCGTAGCTAGTAATATTAGGTTTGGCTTCCATGTGAGGCATTTCATCAAATAGATCCAGTGCATCACTGAAACGGCCTGCTTTTGTCAACCCAGCCATGACCTTATTATACGCATTGGCATTGGGTCGGAGACCTGACTCTACCATCTTTCTAAAATAGCCAACAGCATCATCAACACAATCCAATTCCAAACATGAATCTACCAATAGCACATAGGTGTACTCATCTGGTTTAATCTCTCTTTCACACATATCCTCGAACAATTCTACAGCCTGACTAAGCAACTTGTTCTTCCCCAACTGATTGATCAGATTGTTATATGACAATGTGTCAGGTGCACATCCTTTCTCACCCATATATTTAAATAATAAAACTGCCTCCTCAAATTTTCCTACCTGACAATAAGCATTGGCCATGACATTGAATGTGCCAAGGTTAACAATTATTCTTCTTGGAGGATTATGTACCTTGCACATTTTGTCAAACAGGTTGAGTGCATCCTCCAATTTACCATTGTGCCCCAAGGCATCAAGCACAGAGTTGTAACTCATGGCCGAAAACTTAACCCTAGACCTGTCTTTTAAAATCACCTCATTATACACTTCCATGGCCTTCTCCTCCAACCCTTTGAAAAAGTATGCCTTCATCAAGTTTCCATAAGGAGCTCCATCTAGTACCTCACTGGTACCTAATTTCTCCCTCAACTCCTCAAACAGAGACAATGCTTTATCAGGATCGTTAGCATTTACGAACCCACCCATTATGAAGTTATATACTTGCGGGTCAGGCTTGACAAAGCCTTTTTCTAGCATACTATCCTTTAACTCGACAGCTAGGTCGAGTTTTGAGGCATCTACAAGTCCTTCTGCAAGAATGCGATACGATGTGCGAGAAGGCTGTATTGGTGAGTCGTCCTTTAGCAGAACACGGAAGTGTTCTAAGGCTGTCTCAGGTTTTCTACAATCACAATACGCTTTTAGGAGTATGTTATGGGTGACAAGGGACGGTGGCACTGATGCTTGGGTTATGAACCGGTGCAATATCAACAGGTCTGAGTACCTGTAAAATGCATTTACAGCAAGTAAAATGGATCAAAATCTAGCTTGGAAGGTTCTCAAGACAGAAATTACAGTACCAGATCTAATCAGTGTACAAACTGGTGTACAAGTGTTACGACATAACAAGGGGGTTCAATTAGTCTTTCTTTAGGCATTACAACAAACAGTTACCTGGATTGGCGCAACAATGCATTGAGAACAGCATTGCAAGTGAAATCAGTGGGTTTACAATTGGAGTAGATGGAGTGTCGCGTCAGAAGCGATGATCGTTCGCACGAATCAAAGCCAGAATTCTATTGTGCAACTCGAGTGTCTTACCAGAAAGAGCGGACATGGGTTAGGGAAGTTTAGGTGCGTTAGGTTTGAAGGTTGACGAGAGAAGCGGGAAGGGGATTGTAGAGCGGGGCGAGAGTGAGCGAAGGGAGGTTCGATGCGGATACAGCGTTTACGGCGTTTACGGCGACGGCGCTCCGCCGTGGCCTCTTCTGGGGTTGCGAAGGAGAGGCGGCGGAGGGTGGTGGTGAGAGGGAAAGGGGTCGAGCTCGAGCGAGCTGGGGCGAACTCGAACTCGGCTCGTTTGTTAACGAGTCACGAGCTGAAACTCTCAACTCGAGCTCGGCTCGTTAAGGCTCGAGCTGGCTCGTTTGTAGCTCGTTTGCAAGAATAAAATGACAAAATAATTAAAAAAACATAATAAAATTATAAAATCATGAAAATTCTCTATGGTAATGATCTATTTAGATATGGTAGTAATCAATTCGACGATCCAGATTAACTCGTTAAGGTCTCGATACTTAAACGAGCCGAGCTTGTCACAGCTCGAGCTCGGCTCGTTTACTAACGAGCTGGCTCGGCTCGGCTCGTTAACACTCGAGATGTTAACGAACGAGTTGTTAGCGATCCGAACACGAGCCGAACACGAGCGAGTCACGAGTCACGAGTATTTTGTGCACCCCTAACCACACCAGCAGAAAGCATCCGTAAAATATATAAAAATCTAAATAGCTAATTGAACGAATTTCATTTTATAATATAAAAATTTTTCGATCAGTACAAATCTAATTCGACAATAGACGAAAGAACGTGCTTAAAAATGAATGCAGAGAATACTCTTCTGAAAAGGAGATGCATTCCTTATAATTGATTGCTAATGATATTATTATTACGTGATCAAACGACCTACAATCACTTGGATTTATAGATATTTTTTTAAAGGGAGCTACTAACAGCCTCTACTTATATGTCTCCTTAAAAATTTGTCTAACTAACTCAATCATTAAATAGCTAATTAATGAGTTTTTGTTATTAATTAATTTTAAAAAATGTCTTAATTGTCTCCCTTACACGTCCCCCACTACAAGACAAAAATCTCTTTAACAACCCCTCTAACTAAGAGCATCTCCAATAGAGCAATTGAAATTAATTGCTAAATAATAATTTTAGAAATTAAGCAATTTATTTCTACATTGGTACAATCAAGCAAACAATTGAGAATTAAACACTTGACCAATAAAAATTAAACATTTTGCCAACTCATCTTCAAAAAAAGAATAGTCATAATTGCTAAATAAGCAATTCTTTTCCATAATTGCTTAATAAGCAATAGCCATACAACCCAACAATCACAAAACAATTGACACATAAGCATAAGCAATTACCAATGTAGATGCTCTAACTACCATTAGAAAGGCTAATTTTCATTCTTGAGAATGGAAATTAATGCTACGCGTCCAAGTCTTTATATAAATCATACGAAGTTTTAATAGTTGTGTGTCCAAGTCTTTATATTACATAAAAATTGTGCATTTTAATTCAATTTTGCAACAATTTTATTATAATTTCGCTGCAATTTGCCGTAACTTTGCTGTATTTTGTTGCAATTTGCTGCATTTTTGTTCCAATTTGGATGTAATTTATTGCAAATTAACACTTCGCGCGTCCAAGTCTTTATATTACGTAAAAATTACATATTTTAATTTAATTTGTTGCAATTAGACAACACTTTTTGCAGCAGTTTTAAATGTAAAGACTTGCTTGTTATAATATAAAGACTTGTTCGTTAAATATAGAGAATTGCTTGTTCTAATATAAAGACTTGAATGTTTCAATTTCGCAGCAATTTTGCTGCATTTATAAATACAAAGATTTGCTTGTCACAATATAGAGAGTTGATTGTTCTAATATAAAGACTCGTATATTTCAATTTTGCAGTAGTTTTGTTGCGTTTTTAATATAAAGATTTGCTTGTTGTAATATAAAGAATTGATTGTCGCAATATAGAGACTTGCTTGTTCTGATATAAAGACTTGCGAAACCACACCAATATCGATTATAGGAAGAAATATGAAGTGAATGCAAATAATTGCTTATTCTAATATAAAGACTCTAGGTTGGTTTGTTTGATTTCGGCTTTCTCTTCCTGCTTTTTAATTAAAAAAAAGATGTATAATATTTGATAAATTCACATACAAACTTGTATAGCAAGGGTTAACTGCACATGGTGTCTGTGAAGCCATTTTTTATCCAAATAAGCACTTAAATTACATTATTTGTGCACTACCATACTGAAAAGTTGGAGTAATATTTTCATCTACTTTGTTTACCAATTATTCACATTCTATTGTAGCCTGTCAGATGTGGCTAATCTTTGCTCTCTTCTTTGTTTTATTTTCCACTATTTCGTACACGGTAAAAAAATTGGTGCTCCCTCAACTCCAACAAAAAAATGAAGACAAATTATTACAGACCAGAAAACCTAAAACTTTCTTAACTTTCTCAGAAGTACATGACTTCCAAACAGATATATTTTCCTGGCGGAGAGCATTGCTACTCTGCGATCAACGAGGTGCAAAACAGCAATACAGACTAAAGAGCTCAGATCAAGCGATCAAAATATGTTATTACTAAACTTGAACTGATTTGCATTCTCTTAAACACACTCGTATCTATGTACAAAGTGGCGACTTTAGTTATCGCACTAACTGCAGCAAGCTTAAAGAAAAGAAAATTGAGGAGTTTTGTACAAATTCGTTAATTTTGCGGGTTGGATTTGATAAAAATTAGAAAGAAAAGCAAAGCACTCTCGGTCAAGCTCGAAGACGGAGTAAGAGGGGAAGAAGGCCAAACACTTCCAAGTTGTGCATGACACAAGCGAGACCATCAGAGAAGAAAGGGAGGAGACAGGGGCAATCTTGTCATTTAGAAAATTTGATATTTTTTAATTGAAATTAATTGGTGATAGTGGCATAATTAAAATGTTGTATGAATTTTAATGACATTTTGATAAACATATATTTTGTAGTGGTACTTTGACAATTCTACTTTTTTGTAATGGCATATTGAAAATTCTCCCATAATAATAATAAGAGAGAGAGGGGGACGCGAGAGGGGGATGGGAGAGAGGGGAACAATAGATTTACTCTTTTTAAAATCAATTCTAAAACACATAATGATAATTCTATATAATGATTCAATAGTTTTGAAATATCTTAACTATATATAAAAGAAAATATAATATTAAGTGACATTTGACAAACCATATTCCTCTAGAAACGTAAAAAGTAATTAGACAACGACTTCTATAACATAATGTGCTATAGTTAAAGTTCCATAATGTAAAAGTAAGTCCTTAACATTTATATTAATATCTTTCATTTCAACATTTCCAATAAACTTCTTTTGGAAGTGACCAAAAGTAAGTCTTAAAAAATTAGCCATTTTGAACGCTATCAGATTGATACGATCAATCTGGAAAATAGTTCGTAGATGATTTGAGGTGGTGTAAGTTGGGTGGAAGACAGTTAAACAAGGTGTCTAACCGTCTCTTTTTCTAGAATAACTTGATAGCTTGATCTCTTAGCAGCGTTTTGCTTTGTGTTGCTTTACTTGATGATCCCTCTTCTATGCTCTGGGAGGTATATATATGTTTCAATATTGTCGGCTAAATGTTCTGTCAATCGTGGGTAGTTATTAGGAGTTAGGACGTGGGCTACGTGGTGAGAATGTGTGGTAACCGTCACTGGAGGTGAGCCCGTCGGGTGGCTAAAACGAGAAGTTCCTCTGTCCCTATCGTGAAGCTACTACGGTAGCATCGTTAGCTATTTTTAGGGCTTTCTGGTGATTCGGGTTCTTTCCGTTATAGGCCTCAATATTGGGCTATTGGCAAAATTGCATATCATTTGCCCTCGCATTAAAGGCTTAAGTGCTTGATTTTATATGCTCTCGGTTGGTATAAACTTCCCGATGTAATATGACATATCATTTGCCCCCCCCCCCCCCCCCAAGCCTGTGATGTCATCTACGGATGCATTGAATGCTTAAATATATGATCATGTTTGCTCCCAGTGAGTCCAATATTTCTCGAAGTACATCGCCTGCCCCCAAGTCTTTCGGGTAGTTATTTATCGAAGGTCTCCTGACCTTCATACCAGGAGATCTTTATGACAGCTGTTATGAAACGAAAGGACGAGAAATGAAGGGTCGTGTCGGCTCAACTTTGGATAATTCCGCCTAGTTTTCGATTTTTACAATTTTACATGTTTGATTCTTAATTGGTCAGTCAATGCCACGCATCGTTGTCGAGTTGAAGCAAAGTATGCATCAGTTCGATAACTCGAATAGAAAGGCTTATAAATAGTGCTTGGAAACCGACCAGAAGCCTTTTCTTCATGTTTCTTCTACTTTCTTCTCTACTCTTTTGATGTCTTCTCTTTGAAGAGCTTAATTCTCGCATGAAGCTTAGTTCTCGTCCGAAGCTTCTTCTCTTTTCAAGAAAGGTAAAAGTTTTTCCCCTTTTTTTGTATCCCTTTTAATTGTTCTTGTCTTGATTGCTTAGCTTACATGTTGCGTCTATTTTGCCTATAGAATCTTGTAACTTTCTTGGTACTTACGGCTATTACCAATCTTGTTATAGTGTCCGAATCGAGTCGTTCTTTCTGAGAGGATCTGTTATGTCCTCCAACAAAAGTTACCTTTCATTTCTTTATTGCAACTTTTAGTATATATACCTTGGTTATTCGTTTATACTTATCTTTGTTTCTCGAATGCTTTCATAAGAAATGGCTTCTAGTAATTCTCCTCCTCACAGTCCCGTGAAAGAGAGGGAAGGTACTATCGATTTAAGTAAATGATGGAGTTGGTCTGATAACGAGAACCTCGGGGGGCCTTCGAATATAATAGATCGACCCGGGGATGATGATGCTCATGCCAGACTACCCAAGAATATTTCTGATGATGTAGAGGTGCTCGAGGAGATCCCTGAGCATGGACCTGGGAAACCCTCAGGCCTTAGGAAAAGGCTTCTCCCCCAGGACCAGGATTTTCCAGTGACTCGGATGCATCCTTCTGAGAAGAAAACTTATGACGGTATCATTTCTGACAAATAGGCCAAAAACTTTTGTTATCGTCTACAACAAGGTCTATTCTTTGAAAACCACAACACTTTACTCCGAGTCCTACAACCTTCTCCTACTGACCGGGCCTATGATATAGGAAAAAGGTTTAGGGTTGTATACGGCCATGGTTAATTATGGGTTCAGGATTCCGCTTACAGAGTTCCAAAAAGAGGTGTTACAAAAATTTGATGTAGCACCCGGACAGTTCAGCAGCTACGCGTGGTGTCACTTGACGTCGTTAGAAGCAAGTGCCTATGTCGTTACAAAAATTTGATGCGTCGTGCCTCTATTCTGTCATTCGGGATGATTCCCTTAGTGAGGTATTCCCAAATTGGTGTGAACCAAGTTTTGCCCGTGTCGACCGGGGCGATTTCTTGTCGGGTTGCAGCAATGCTCGGATTGGGGATTTCTAAACAAATTACCGAGTATTTTTGTCCAACTGTCCTGATGAAGCTAGTTTGGCCAAGGCATCCGCCGGGCCGTTTTTGTTCTGGGAGATGTGAGATATCTCTGTTTTTTCAAAGGAATCAGTGAGGGATAATAACATTTTTTGTATGCAAGGAGTTTTTCTTCATTTACCTTTGCCTAGTCTTTGATTTGTCTGACAACGAGCTGTGAATCGATGAACAAATGTACCTGTCGTGCGCCAACTTCCTTAACCAAGATATGCCCGGCTATCATTCCTTCATATTCAGCTGCATTATTACAACAATTGGATGGAATAATTGAGTTTTTTCCTATTTGGTCTCGTCATCACGACTCCCACTTCCGCTCCATTTTGTGATGATGTTTTATCCACGAATAGGGTCCATTCGTGAGTTTCTTGTCGCTCACCTGAGTATTCGACGATGAAGTGCGAATATCTGCGACTTTTGTGCGCGTCGTGAGTGAAAGGTTATGTCGAATTCAGATAGCTTTAGGACCCACTTCAAGAGGCGACCGGATGCGTTGAAGTCTGTGAGATTTTTTCGCAAAGGTGCATTGGTTAATACCTTGACGGGGTACGGTTGAAAATACTATTTGAGCTTCTCTGAGGCAATGATTAAGGCCAAAGCCATTTTTTCAAGCGGCAGGTACCTTGTCTCGGCATCACGTAAGACATGTGATACAAAGTACACAGGCTTTTGCTTATTACCTTCTTCTATAACTAAAGCGGCACTGACCGCTTGATTGGTTGTAGCCAAGTACAGCACTAACGCTGGCCGAATTTTGGTCGAGACATGAAGTGCGGATTGGCCAAGTATTTCTTAATTTTAGCGAAGGTCGTCGTACATTCCTCGTTCCATTCAAATTTTGAATCTCTTCGCAATGCTTTAAAGAACGGGAGGCACACCTCTCTTGATTTGGCAATAAATCAATTTAGGACAGCTAATCGTCCCGTTAACCTTTGTAGTTCCTTGAGGTTTTTGAGTGCTTGCATGTTGAGGATAGCTTCAGATTTGGAGGGATGGATTTCAATTCCTCTCTGGAAAACCATGAACCCCAAAAAAAATTCTCCTACCTGCCCGAAGAAACTCTTCTTTGGATTTAGCTTCATTCCCACTTTGGCCATTGCCGTAAAGGTTTCGGCTAAATCAATGATGTGATGGTCCTTGACCGTACTTTTGACCAGCATGTCATCGGTATAGGCTTCCATATTTTGCCCAATTTGTTTCTCAAATACCTTGTTTACCATATGCTGATAAGTTGCTCCTGTGTTTCGTAATCCGAATGGCATAACTTTGTAGCAATAAAGGCCCATGTAAGTTACGAATGCGGTCTTACTCTCATCCTGTGGGTACATACGGACTTGGTTATACCCGAAAAAAGCATCCGTAAAACTAGGGACAACATGTTCCACTATTGAGTCGACCAGCTGGTCGATTTTCGGCAGGGGAAAGGATCCATCGGGCATGCCTTATTAAGGTCGGTGAAGTCAATGCACATACGCTAATCACCATTTGCTTTTTTTGACGAGGACGGGGTTGGCTAACCAATCTGAACAGGTTATTTCTTGGATGAATCCCGCCCTAAGGAGTTTATCGACTTCTACGCATACAGTCTTTTGTCTTTCTGCTCCGATATTCCTTTTCTTTTGTCTGATAGGTTTGCAATCTCGCATGATATATAAGCGATATTCGAATACTTCCTTGTCTATTCCAGGCATTGATAAATCTAGAGGGGGTGAATAGGTAATAATTCGATTTCTAGGTTTATTTAATATAAAATGCGCAATTCAAATACGATGGCTTACACAATTTTCCTATGTCACCAAAAACAATTCAATTAGAACAAATAACAAAAAGTAAATAAGAGAGTTAAGGAATGATCAAACAAATTGTAGACATGTGACACCGTTATGTTAACGGAGTTCGGCTATAGACGAGCCTACTCTCCAGAACTCCCGATCCCCCGACTTGGTAATGAGATCGGGTCGATTCACTAATTACCAAATTATTCTTGTACAAGGGTGCGATCTAGCTCTTTACACACGAAGTTAGAGACTAGGCTCGATTGAAATCACAAAAGAAAAATATGTTCCAATTTCTTGCACAAAAAACAAAGATTATTTCCAACATTTTTTATGAACAACCAAATGAACAAAGAAATTTGAAAATTGATTTCATACATTCGACATTTTTTTGGTATGACTAACGATATGTATTATACGTTGCAGAGCATGCATGACATAATAGACCTATTCCCAACCTCTAGTTTTTTGGACCATGAAAATATTAGAAATAACAAATCATTTAAATATTGATTGATTATTGTAAATCATAAACTCTAAATAACAAAATTAAATCCATTATGTTCGAAGTGCTCTGTGTAGAAGTTAGCACATGCTGTTAATTATCACATCACCTTCGCTGGTGGTCGTTTTCTTCCCTCTTCGACCTCATTATCCCTTGGTTTGTACTGTGATGCATTACACTTTGGGCATTTGTCCAGAGCACTATACTCATTCCCTCGGTAAAGGATGAAGTCGTTCGGACACGCATGAATTCTTTCTACTTTCAAATTCAAAGAACATAATGTATGGCAGAATGTCTCCTAAAAGTTTTAATAAAGATGTAAAACTTTTATCGCTCCTCTCGTTTTTTACATTTAGGTTGTACAATTTAAAAATAACCATTATTTTAGTAAATTTGGTGCAACTGGGAAATAACAGCACATTGGATTCTTTGAAAATAGTGTCCAAAATTTAAGGAATATAAACACAATCATCATCAACATCATTCATCATTTCATCCAAGGTATCATCCTGCATACATGGTGGATTGTCTACAATTTCCGTAATTTGTACATTTTGACCCCTACTTCGCCTCTTACATTTGTTTCCGAATATAAATTTTCTAAATTTTCACTCCATATTGTTTTCTAATCTAATACATTATGACTCATTCTGACATTCACTGATTTTTGGACAAGCTCTCCATGCCATACCCAACTAGTGTATGTTAGAATTTAGATTGGGGGAGAACTAAGGTCAAGTGCTAGTGCGGAAGCGTTTTAACAACAATTACAATTCAAGCTTTTAGACCTTAATCATCTAGCTAAAAATTTTAGCAAGCAAGTACTAAAAGCAATTGAGCAAATCAAAATAACAAAGTGCAAGTATAGTAAAGAGAGATACTAAAGAGCAAAAGCGATCAAGTGAACATAAGAACACACGATATAACATGGTTCAGCCTACAAATAAACTAGGCCTACATCCACGAAACTTCCGGAACCAAAACTTCCTTCCGAGACTGATTCCACTAAACAATAAGTGTTCTTTATAATTGCGGAACCTATTTTTGGTTTCTTCTCAATAAGCAAACCAATCTTAGGTTCTTAAACCTATGTGAGGGGCTGCACACTCTACAAGGTAAAATGTTTGGTTGACTACACAATCAAGAACATAGATGCACTACTTGACAACACAAATGTAGTGTACCAAATGCTAGAAACTAGCAAGAAAGAATGTTCTCGAATCGACAATTAGATGATTGAAGCTATCATAAGTCTCTCATGTTTAGGCAGCTATAAGAGAAGACTCTAATGCTCTTTATGATGCTCAATTGATTGCTTGAAAGCTTGGGCGATTTCAGATGTCTTCCAGGTTCGTATCCCCAATGTATATATAGACTGAGCACATCTTGGAGTCTTGGAGTCTTGAAATTAGCCTCAAGCATTACAGAACTCTGTGACGCATTACATAACCCGTTATAATGATTTGTCACCTTTCCAGAAATGCCCTTTTGTGCTTCTTCCACTGACTTCTGGGACACCTTGAGCAGGAACCCATTGCGACTGGTTGGGAATGCATTGTGACGCCTCTGGGATGCGTTACAGCAACACATGGCTATGGAAATCCCTTCTCTACTCAGCCCTTATCCTCTTAACCCATTGTGACGGGTTGGACACCCGTTATGACGGGTTGAAACACTCGTTGTGACGGGTAGGCATGCGTTATCATAACACATGGCTCTGTGAATGCCTTTTATGCTTGTTCTTTATGTCTTTGAGTATGTCTTGACTTGTATATGCATATTTAAGCCTTTGCATCACAATTGTGTGCCTATGTTAACTTGCATCTCAACAAAACTCAATTGTGCATGGTTAGTACTAATTTGTTTTGCAAATTGTCAAACAAGAGATGAGTTTAATCCAACAAACTCTCCATTTTGGCAATTTGCAAAACCATATTTGATGTGCATAACGACATAACGTATGATGCACATCACTACATTTCTCCCCCTTTTTACAAAGTATGATAAACGACTCAACTATAAAAGCTTCCCCCTGAATTTTAGCACATGTTTATAAGCAAGTCAAGTTCTAAATTTGCTCCCTCTTAATGATATAATATTTACAAATAAAGCACAAGTCATTATTTTTAATTAGGATTTGCAACGTCAAGAATATAGGAGCAATAATCAAGAGACATATCAAAATATATGCAAGAGACAAGCATAAAGGATGCACACAAATATATTAATATTCAAGATCATGCAAACAAACATCATAATAAAATATGAAAAACATCCAAGGAGCATAGTCAAATTAAAAGAAAATACTACCCTAATCTACTCCTACACATCATCACTACTCTCTTGATGATCATCTCCGGATTGAGTTGAGTAATTGCTTTATTTGCCCTCCCATTTAAGCTTCAGGTCTGATAGGATCAGAACAATCATTTCAAGTTTTGAATTGTTAGTTCCAATTGGCCCGAACCATGGAGTTGACCTCATTTTGATTGTCTAGCCTCTCATGCACTCTAGCGAAGTTGTGTTTTTCGTATAGAGACAAGTGGTACACTTGTTGAGAGACATAAAAAGTTCCTTCTTCAACCGTTGAGAAGGCATATGGAGGCATTGGATTGAAGGTTTGAGGGGTGTATGATGAGTAATCTTGAGGGATTTTGGTATCCTTGATAGAATGGAGGTGGCATGTATGAAGAGATATTGGCTTGAGGCATACTCGGTGTAGGCTCTTCCTCCATGACTTGTGGAGCATTCAGATCGGTGTATTAATTGGATTGTGCTCCTTCCTTTGTTATCCACTCATTCATTGGCTTGGGTTTCGGTTCCCAAGTCCAATTCCTTTTAATCCAACATTTTTTCCAAGGAAGGTAATTAGGTTAGTCAATAGGTAGATGATCGGATTGGACTCCTTTGAATTGATAGGGATGATGATGTTTTTATGCACAAGTATCATAATCAAGAGATGAGGGTATGTCAAGCTCATTTGTTTATTGGTTAGGGTTGTTCTCATGTGTTTTAGGATAATGAAATGGGTGTTTACCACTTTGTCCTTGACAATGAGATGTCTAAGGAGAAATCCATTGGTGTGTTCTATATTGGTTTTGAGACCTTTTTCGGGTATAAAAATATTGTTTATGAGAAGAAACAACAATTTATGGAATGCGGGAAGTTTAGAGTCGAAATTGTCTTTGTGATATACATCTACTTCCTCATCATTCTCAACAATACCAAAGACTTCGGCTATGGTTTGGGCAATGGGGATTTCTTGACCGTAGAAATAGGTGGTTACCCCAAACGGTTCCTTGATTAGTCTTATGTTGGCATACAAAATCCTCACCGAACTCAATGCAAATTAATGGTTCAATTCAATCAAGGGCCTCCATGCCCAAAAATCAATTGCTTGAATCAATTGATTGTACTCCCATTCACTAATTTGATTGTCCTCATTTATCATAAATACAAAGGTATCGGAAATTGGTCTATTCCTAAAGGTGTTATGGATGATAGAGAATTCAAGGGCCGATCAGTATAGAATTCGGTTTTGTGATGAATTGGTCCAAGGGTTAAAAACTTTGTTGTTTCGATAGAGAGGAAGAAGGGTTTTGTGTAGGTTGAGAAGATGAAAGGTTTGGCTCCGGATTAGATGGTGGAGGTGGAGGTGTAGGGTTTGTACTTGGATTAGAACATGTACCGGTACCAGGTTGGTGTGTAAGAAAGGAAATATTTTTCCTTTGTGCCATGGCCCTTTGGTTGCTTTCTTTTTTCAAATGTTATTCAACCTCTTTTATTTTCTTGTTATAGACAAAGGGTAATTTTAGAGGTGCCTGGAGAGAGGTGAGGACCATGAGAAAACTTACGAGAAACATGATGAAACCTTGAAATTACTCGAGCACCGCAAAAAGTAGAATGATCTCTTGAGAATTTTGGAGAATTTATAGAGTTTTTGGAGCTAGGATTTCAGCAAATAGAAATCAAAGGTCTAATTTCGATTTGGCAAGAATAGAGTCTCATGGAAAGGAAGGAATACCTTAAATAGCAGAAAAAATTTCTCACGCGTTATAGCAACCCATTACAACAGGTTCCTAACTCGTTATAGGGTTTCCAGCCGTTATACTGCTTCTCTCTCCTCTCTGCTATAACACAACTATCATTTAAACACCACAAAGCATCTTATCATGCTTCGAGAAGTATTATTGATCCGAGTACTTCATTTCTAGGTGGTAACCATTCAAAAAAGCAGCACAAAACATCTTATCATACTGCGAGAAGCGTTTCTGATCTGATTACTTCATTTATGAGTGATAACCTTCCAAGAAAATTTAAATCTATCATGAAACTCCTATGAAGAAGCATAGAATACCGTTCTAAGTGCTTCATATCAGATTACTTAATTTATGGATGGTAAACATTCAAAAAAAATATCAAAAAGCAACTTATTCCCCTACGACAAGTGTTTCTGATCAGAGTACTTCATTTATGGGTGGTAACCTTTCAAGAGAACTTCAGATCTTTCAGGAAACCACCACGAAGAAGCATAAAATACCACTCTAAGTACTTCATATCTAATTACTTCCTTCATGGGTGGTAACATTCAAGAAAACACCACAAAGCATCTTATCCTACTACGAGAAGTGTTTATGATCGATTACTTCATTTATGGGTGGTAACACTTCAAGAAAACACCAAAAAAACATCTTGTCCAACTAGGAGAAGTGTTTTTTTATTCGATTACTTTATCTATGGGTGGTAACCATTCAATAAAATACCACAAAGCATCTTATCCCGCTTCGAGAAGTGTTTCCGATCAGAGTACTTCATTTATGGGTGGTAACATTTCAAGAGAACTCCAAACCTTTCAAGAAAACACCACGAAAAAGTGTAGAATAGCACTCTCAGTCCTTCATGTCTGATTACTTCAATTATGGGAGGTAGACATTCAAGAAAACACCACAAAGCATCTAATCCCACTACGAGAAGTGTTTTTTATCTGAGTACTTCATTTATGGATTGTAACATTCCAAGAAAACTCCAAATCTTTCAGGAAACCACCACGAAGAAGCGTAGAATACCACTCTTAGTCCTACATGTCGGATTACTTCATTTATGGGTGGTAGACATTCAAGAAAACACCATAAAGCATGTTATTCTTCTACGAGCAGTGTTTCTGATCAGATTACTTCAAAGTGGTAACCATCCAAGAATATTCTAAACCTTTTATGAAACCACCACGAAGAAGCATATTCCATTCTAAGTGCTTCGTATCTGATTACTTCATTTATGGGTGGTAAATATTAAAGAAAAAACCACAAAGCATCTTATCCTGCTACAATAAGTGTTTCTGATTCGAGTACATTATTTATGAGTGGCAAACATTCAAGCAAACATCACAAAGTTATCATTCTACAAAAAGTGTTACGGATATGAGTACTTCATTTATGGGTGGTAACCATTCAAGAAAACACTATAAAGCATCTTATCCTACCACGAGAAGTATTTCTGATCCGATTACTTCATTTATGTGTGGCAATAATTCAAGAAAACACCACAAAGCATCTTATCCTATTAGAAGAAGTATTTTTAATCTGATTACTTCATCTATGGGTGGTAAACATTAAAAAAAACACCACAAAGCATCTTATCGTGCTACGAGAATTGTTTCTGATCCGAGTACTTCATTTATGGGTGGTAACATTTCTAGAGAAATCCAAACCTTTCAGGAAACCACCACGAAGAAGCATAGAATACCACTCTTAGTGCTTCATGTTTGATTACTTCATTTATGTGTGGTAAACATTCAAGAAAACACCACAAATCATCTTATCCTGCTACAAGAAGTGTTTCTGATTCGAGTACTTCATTTATGGGTGGCAAACATTCAAGCAAACACCACAAGCATCTTGTCCTGCTACGAGAAGTGTTTCGGATCTGAATACTTCATTTATGGTTTGTAACCATTCAAGAAAACCCTACAAAGAATCTTATCCTATCACGAGAATTGTTTCTGATCCGATTACTTCATTTATGAGAGGTAACAATTTAAGAAAACACTACAAAGCATCTTATCCTATTAAGAGAAGTCTTTTTATCCAATTACTTCATCTATGGGTGGTAGACATTAAAAAACACCACAATTCATCTTATCCTACTACGGAAAGTGTTTCTGATCAGAGTACTTCATTTATGGGTGGTAAAATTTCAAGAGAAATCCAAACCTTTCAAGAAACCACCACGAAGAAGCATATAATACCACTCTCAGTGCTTCATATCTGATTACTTCATTTATGGATGGTAACCATTCAAGAAAACAAAACAAAGCATCTTATCTTACTATGAGAAGTGTTTATGATCCGATTACTTCATTTGTGGGCGATAACAATTCAAGAAAATACCAAAAAAGCATCTTATTCTATTAGAAGTGTTGTTTATCCGATTACTTAACCTGTGGGTGGTAACCATTCAAAAAAACAACACAAAGCATCTTATCCTACTACAAGAAGTGTTTCTGATTTGATTACTTCATTTTTGAGTGGTAACCTTCCAAGAAAACTCTAAACCTTTAATGAAACCACCACGAAGAAGCATAGAATATCATTCTAAGTGCTTCATTTATGATTACTTCATTTATGGGTGGTAAACATTCAAGAAAATACCACAAATCATCTTATCCTTCTACAAGAAGTGTTTCTAATTCGAGTACTTCATTTATGGGTGACAAACATTCAAGCAATCACCACAAAGCATTTTATCACGCTACAAGAAGTGGTTCTGATTTATGGGTGGTAACCTTTCAAGAGAACTCCAAACCTTTTAGGAAAGTAACACGAAGAAGCATAGAATACAACTCTAAGTTCTTCATGTCTAATTACTTCATTTATAGGTGGTAAACATTCAAGAAAAAACCACAAAGCATCTTATCCCGCTACGAGAAGTGTTTCTGATCAGAGTACTTCATTTATAGGTGGTAACCTTTCTAAAGAACTCTAAACCTTTCATGAAACCACCACGAAGAAGCATAGATTACCATTTATAGGTGGTAACCTTTCAAGAGAACTCCAAACCTTTCATGAAATCACCACAAAGCATCTTATCCTGCTACGAGAAGTGTTTCTGATCCGGGTACTTCATTTCTGGGTGGTAACAATTCAAGAAAACACCACAAAACATCTTATCCTACTGCGAAAGTGTTTTTTATCTGATTACTTCATTTATGAGTGGTAACCTTCCAAGAAAACTTAAACCTTTCATGAAACCCCTACGAAGAAGCATAGAATATCATTCTAAGTGCTTCATATCTGATTACTTGATTTATAGGTGGCAAACATTCAAGAAAACACCACAAAGCATCGCATCCTGCTACTTGCAATGTTTCTGGTTCAAGTACTTTATTTATGGGGGGCAAACATTCAAGCAAACACCACAAAACATCTTATCCTGCTACGAGAAGTGTTTCTGATCCGACTACTTCATTTATGGGTGACAAACTTTCAAAAAAACTCCAAATATTTCAAGAAACTACCACGAAGAAGCGTAGAATAACACTCTCAATCCTTCATATCTGATTACTTCATCTTTGGGTGGTAGACATTCAAGAAAACACCACAAAGCATCCTGCTACGAAAAGTGTTTCTGATTCGAGTACTCCATTTATGTGTGGTAACTCTTCATGAAAACTCCAAACCTTCAGGAAACTACCACGAAAAGGCGTAGAATACCATTCGCAGTGCTTTATGCCGAATTACTTCATTTATGGATGGTAACCATTCAAGAAAACACCACAAAGCATCTTATCATACTAGGAGAAGTATTTTTTATCCGATTACTTCATCTATGGGTGGTAACCATTCAATCAAATACCACAAAGCATCTTACCATACTATGAGAAGTGTTTTTGATCTGATTACTTCATTTATGAGTGGTAACCTTCCAAGAAAACTCTAAACCTTATATGAAACCACCACGAAGAAGATTATAATACCATTCTAAGTGCTTCATATCTGATTACTTCATTTATGGGTATTAAACATTCAAGAAAACACCACAAAGCATCTAATCCTGCTATTAGAAGTGATTTTTATTCGAGCACTTCATTTATGGGTGCCAAACATTCAAGCAAACACTTCAAAGCATCTTATCATGCTACGTGAAGTGTTTCGGATCTGAGTAGTTCATTTATGGGTGGTAACCATTCAAGTAAACACTATAAATCATCTTATCCTACCACAATAAGTGTTTCTGATCTGGTTGCTTCATTTATGTGTAGTAACAATTCAAGAAAATTTCACAAAGCATCTTATCATATTAGGAGAAGTGTGTTTTATCCGATTTCTTCATCTATAGGTGGTAAACGTTCAAGAAAACTCCACAAGCATCTTATCTTGCTACGAGAAGTGTTTCTGATCAGAGTTCTTCATTTATGAGTTGGAGTCTTTCAAGAGAAATCCAAACCTTTCAGCAAACCACCACGAAGAAGCGTACAAAACCAATCTAAGCGCTTCATGACCGATTACTTTATTTATGGATGGTAAACATTCAACAAAACAGCACAAAGCATCTTATCGTGCTACGAGAAGTGTTTCTAATCCGATTACTTCATTTCTGGGTGGTGTCCAATCAAGAAAACGTGCAAAGCATCTTATCCTATTGCGAGAAGTGTTTCTGATCTGATTACTTCATTAATGATTGGAAACCTTCAAAAAAAACTCTAAACCTTTCATGAAACCACCACGAAGAAGCAAAGAATATCATTCTAGGTGCTTCGTATCTAATTATTTCATTTATGGGTGTTAAACATTCAAGAAAACATCACAAAGCATCTTATCATTCTACTAGAAGTGTTTCTAATTCGAGTACTTCATTTATGGGTGCCAAACATTCCAGCAAACACCACAAAGCATCTTATTCTGCTAAGAGAAGTGTTTCGGATCTAAGTACTTCATTTATGGGTGGTAACCATTCGAGAAAACAATACAAAACATCTTATCCTACCACTTGAAGTGTTTCTGATTCGAATACTTCATTTATGAGTGGTAACAACTCAAGAAAACACCACAAAGCATCTTATCCTATTAGGAGAAGTGTTTTCTATACGATTACTTCATCTATGGGTGGTAAACATTCTAGAAAACCCCAAAAAGCATCTTATCTTGCTACGAGATGTGTTTCTGATCAGAGTACTTCATTTATGGATGGTAACCTTTCAATAGAAACCACCACGAAGAAGCGAAGAATACCTAAGTGTTTCATGGCTGATTACATTGTCTATGGGTGGTAATCATTCAACAAAACACCAGAAAGCATCTTATCCTGCTACGAAAAGTGTTTCTGATCCGGGTACTTCATTTTTGGGTGGTAACCATTCAAGAAAACTTAAACCTTTCATGAACCCCCCCCCCCCCCCCCCCCCCAACGAAGAAGCATAGAATGTCATTCTAAGTGCTTCATATCTAATTACTCTATTTATGGGTAGAAAACAATCAAGAAAACACCACAAAGCATCTTATCTTGCTATTTGAAGTGTTTCTGGTTCGAGTACTTCATTTATGGGGGGCAAACATTCAAGCAAACACCACAAAACGTCTTATCCTGCTACGAGAAGTGTTTTTTATCCGAGTTCTTCATTTATGGGTGACAAACTTTCAAGAAAACTCCAAATCTTTCAGGAAACTACCACGAAGAAGCGTAGAATAACAATCTCAGTCCTTCATATCTGATTACTTCATTTATGGGTGGTAACATTCCAGAAAACACCACAAAGCATCTTATCCTACTACGAGAAGTGTTTCTGATCCGAGTACTTCATTTATGTGTGGTAACCTTTCAAGAAAACTCCAAACCTTCAGGAAACAACCACGAAGAAGCGTAGAATACCACTCTCGGTGTTTCATGTCGAATTACTTCATTTGTGGGTGGTAATCATTCAAGATAACACCACAAAGCATCTTATCCTACAACTAGGTGTGTTTATGATCCGATTACGACATTTATGGGTGTTAACAATTCAAGAAAAACACCAAAATGCATCTTATCCTACTAGGAGAAGTATTTTTTATCCGATTACTTCATCTATGGGTGGTAACCATTCAATCAAAAACCACAAAGCACCTTATCCTACTACGAGAAGTGTTTCTGATCTGATTACTTCATTTATGAGTGATAATCTTCCAAGAAAACTCTAAACCTTTGATGAAACCACCACGAAGAAGCTTAGAATATCATTCTAAGTGCTTCATATCTTATTACTTGATTTATGGGTGTTAAACATTCAAGAAAACATCACAAAGCATCTTATCCTGCTATTATAAGGGGTTTTTATTCGAGTACTTCATTTATAGGTGCCAAACATTCAAGCAAACACCTCATAGCATCTTATACTACTACGTGAAGTGTTTTTTATCCGAGTACTTCATTTATGGGTGACAAACTTTCAAGAAAACTCCAAATCTTTCAGGAAACTACCACGAAGAAGCGTAGAATAACATTTCAGTCCTTCATATCTGATTACTTCATTTATGGGAGGTAGACATTCAAAAAACACTACAAAGCATCTAATCCTACCACAAGAAGATCTGATTGTTTCATTTATGTGTAGTACCAATTCAAGAAAACCTCACAAAGCATCTTATCCTATTAGGAGTAGTGTGTTTTATCCGATTACTTCATCTATAGGTGGTAAACGTTCAAGAAAACACCACAAGCATCTTATATTCCTACGAGAAGTGTTTCTGATCAGAGTTCTTCATTTATGGGTTGTAGCCTTTCAAGCGAAATCCAAACCTTTCAGGAAACCACCACCAAGAAGCGTAGAAAATCAGTCTAAGTGCTTCATGACCGATTACTTTATTTATGGATGGTAAACATTCAACAGAACAACACAAAGCATCTTATCCTGCAACGAGAACTGTTTCTAATCCTATTACTTCATTTCTGGGTGGTGTCCAATCAAGAAAATGCGCAAAGAATCTTATCCTACTGCAAGAAGTCTTTCTGATTTGATTACTTTATTTATGATTGGTAACCTTCCAAAAAATTCTAAACCTTTCATGAAACCACCACAAAGAAGCATATAATATCATTCTAAGTGCTTCGTATCTGATTATTTCATTTATGGGTGTTAAACATTCAAGAAAACACCACAAAGCATCTTATCCTGCTACTAGAAGTGTTTCTGATTTGAGTACTTCATTTATGGGTGGCAAACATTCCAGCAAACACCACAAAGCATCTTATTCTGCTAAGAGAAGTGTTTCGGATCTAAGTACTTCATTTATGGGTGGTAACCATTCGAGAAAATAATACAAAACATTTTATCCTACCACTTGAAGTGTTTCTGATTCGAATACTTCATTTATGAGTGGTAACAACTCAAGAAAACACCGCAAAACATCTTATCCTATTAGGAGAAGTGTTTTCTATACGATTACTTCATCTTTTGGTGGTAAACATTCTAGAAAACCCCAAAAAGCATCTTATCTTGCTACGAGATGTGTTTCTGATCAGAGTACTTCATTTATGGGTGGTAATCTTTCAAGAGAAACCACCACGAAGAAGCGAATAATACCTAAGTGTTTCATGGCTGATTACATTGTCTATGGGTGGTAAACATTCAACAAAACACCAGAAAGCATCTTGTCCTGCTACAAAAAGTGTTTCTGATCCGGGTACTTCATTTTTTGGTGGTAACCATTCGAGAAACTTAAATCTTTCATGAAACCCCACGAAGAAGCATAGAATATAATTCTAAGTGCTTCATATCTAATTACACTATTTATGGGTGACAAACATTCAAGAAAACACCACAAAGCAACTTATCTTGCTACTTGAAGTGTTTCTGGTTCGAGTACTTCATTTTTTAGGGGCAAACATTCAAGCAAATACCACAAAACATCTTATCCTGTTACGAGAAGTGTTTTTGATCCGAGTACTTCATTTATGGGTGACAAAATTTCAAGAAAACTCCAATCTTTCAGGAAACAACCACGAAAAAGCGTAAAATAACATTCTCAGTCCTTCATATCTGATTATTTCATTTATGGGTGGTAGACTTTCAAGAAAACACCACAAAGCATCTTATCCTACTACGACAAGTATTTCTGATCCGAGTACTTCATTTATGTGTGGTAACCTTTCAAGAAAACTCCAAACCTTCAGGAAACAACCACGAAGAAGCGTAGAATCCCACTTTCATTGTTTCATGCCGGATTACTTCATTTATGGGTGGTAACCATTCAAGAAAACACCACAAAGCATCTTATCCTACAACGAGTTTGTTTATGATCCGATTACGGCATTTATGGGTGTTAACAATTCAAGAAAACACCAAAATGCATCTTATCCTACTAGGAGAAGTATTTTTTTTATCTGATTACTTCATCTATGGGTGGTAAGCATTCAATCAAACACCACAAAGCATCTTATCCTACTACGAGAAGTGTTTCTGATCTGATTACTTCATTTATGAGTGGTAACCTTCCAAAAAAACTCAAAACCTTTCATGAAACCACCACGAAGAAGCTTAGAATATCATTCTAGGTGCTTCATATCTGATTACTTGATTTATGGGTGTTAAACATTCAAGAAAACACCACAAATCATCTTATCCTACTATTATAAGGGTTTTTTTCGAGTACTTCATTTATGGGTTCCAAACATTCAAGCAAACACCTCAAAGCATCTTATCCTACTACATGAAATGTTTTTTATCCGAGTACTTCATTTATGGGTGACAAACTTTCAAGAAAACTCCAAATCTTTCAGGAAACTATCACGAAGAAGCGTAGAATAACATTCTCAGTCTTTCATATCTGATTACTTCATTTATGGGAGGTAGACATTCAAGAAAACACCACAAAGCATCTTATCCTACTACGACAAGTATTTCTGATCCGAGTACTTCATTTATGTGTGGTAACCTTTCAAGAAAACTCCAAACCTTCAGAAAACAACCACGAAGAAGCGTAGAATACCACTCTCAGTGTTTCATGCTGAATTACTTCATTTTTGGTTGGTAACCATTCAAGAAAACACCACAAAGCATCTTATCCTACAACGAGTTTGTTTATGATCCGATTACGGCATTTATGGGTGTTAACAATTCAAGAAAACACCAAAATGCATCTTATCCTACTAGGAGAAGTATTTTTTATCCGATTACTTCATCTATGGGTGGTAACCAATCAATTAAACACCACAAAGTATCTTATCCTACTACGAGAAGTGTTTCTGATCTGATTACTTTATTTATGAGTGGTAACCTTCCCAGAAAACTCTAAACCTTTCATGAATCCACCACGAAGAATCTTAGAATACCATTCTAAGTGCTTCATATCTAATTACTTGATTTCTGGGTGTTAAACATTCAAGAAAATACCACAAATCATCGTATCCTGCTATTATAAGGGTTTTTTATTAGAGTACTTCATTTATGGGTGCCAAACATTCAAGCAAACACCTCAAAGCATCTTATCTTGCTACCTGAAGTGTTTTTGATCCGAGTACATTTATGGGTGAAAAACTTTCATGCAAACTCCAAATCTTTCAGGAAACTACCACGAAGAAGCGTAGAATAACATTCTTAGTCCTTCATATCTGATTACTTCATTTATGGGAGGTAGACATTCAAGAAAACACCACAAAGCATCTTATCCTACTACGAGAAGTGTTTCTGATCCGAGTACTTCATTTATGTGTGGTAAGCTTTCAAGAAAACTCCAAAGCTTCAGGAAACAACCATGAAGAAGCGTAGAATACCACTCTCAGTGTTTCATGCCGAATTACATCATTTATGGGTGGTAACCATTCAAGAAAACACCACAAAGCATCTTATCCTACAACGAGGTTTGTTTATGATCCGATTACGGCATTTATGGGTGTTAACAATTCAAGAAAACACCAAAATGCATCTTATCCTACTTGGAGAAGTATTTTTTATCTGATTACTTCATCTATGGGTGGTAACCATTCAATCAAACACAACAAAGCATCTTATCCTACTAAGAGAAGTGTTTCTGATCTGATTACTTCCTTTATGAGTGGTAACCTTCCAAGAAAACTCTAAACCTTTCATGAAACCACCACGAAGAATCTTAGAATACCATTCTAAGTGCTTCATATCTGATTACTTGATTTATGGGTGTTAAACATTCAAGAAAACACCACAAAGCATCTTATCCTGCTATTATAAGTGTTTTTTATTCGAGTACTTCATTTATGGGTGCCAAACATTCAAGCAAACACCTCAAAGTATCTTATGCTGCTACGTGAAGTGTTTTGGATCTGAGTAGTTCATTTATGGGTGGTAACCATTCAAGTAAACACTACAAAGCATCTATCCTACCACAAGAAGTGTTTCTGATCTGATTGCTTCATTTATGTGTAGTAAAAATTCAAGAAAATCTCACAAAGCATCTTATCCTATTAGGATAAATGTGTTTTATCCGATTACTTCATCTATAGGTGGTAAACGTTCAAGAAAACACCACAAGCATCTTATCTTGGTACGAGAAGTGTTTCGAATCAGAGTTCTTCATTTATGGGTTGTAACCTTTCAACAGAAATCCAAACCTTTCAGGAAACCACCACGAAGAAGCATAGAATACCACCCTAAGCGCTTCATTACCGATTACTTTATTTATGGATGGTAAACATTCAACAAAACAGCACAAAGCATCTAATCCTGCTACGAGAAGTGTTTCTAATCCGATTACTTCATTTTTGAGTGGTGTCCAATCAAGAAAATGCGCAAAGCATCTTATCCTACTGCGAGAAGTGTTTCTGATCTGATTACTTCATTTATGATTGGTAACCTTCCAAAAAAAACTCTAAACCTTTCATGAAACCACCACGAAGAAGCATATAATATCATTCTAAGTGCTTCATATCTTGATTACTTCATTTATGGGTGTTAAACATTCAAGAATACACCACAAAGCATCTTATCCTGCTACGAGAAGTGTTTCTGATCCGGGTACTTCATTTCTGGGTGGTAACCATTCAAGAAAACACCACAAAGTATCTTATCCTACTGCAAAAGTGTTTCTGATATAATTACTTCATTTATGCGTGGTAACCTTCCAAGAAAAACCTTTCATGAAACCCCCACGAAGAAGCATAGAATACCACTGTAAGTGCTTCATATCTATTTACTCTATTTATGGGTGGCAAACATTCAAGAAAACACTACAAAGCATCTTATCTTGCTACTGGAAGTGTTTCTGGTTCGAGTACTTCATTTTTGGGGGGCAAACATTCAAGAAAACACCACAAAACGTCTTATCGTGCTACGAGAAGTATTTTGATCCGAGTACTTCATTTATGGGTGACAAACTTTTAAGAAAACTCCAAATCTTTCAAGAAACTACCACGAAGAAGCGTAGAATAACACTCTCAGTGAAGATATATGATTACTTCATTTATGGGTGGTAGACATTCAAGAAAACACTACAAAGCATCTTATTCTGCTACGAGAAGTGTTTCTGATCCGAGTACTTCATTTATGTGTGGTAACCTTTCAAGAAAACTCCAAACCTTCAGGAAACAACCACGAAGAAGCGTAGAATACCACTCTCAGTGCTTCATGCCGGATTACTTCATTTATGGGTGGTAACCATTCAAGAAAACAGCACAAAACATTTTATCCTACAACGAGATGTGTTTATGATCCGATTAAGGCATTTATGGGTGTTAACAATTCAAGAAAACACCAAAATGCATCTTGTCCTACTAGTAGAAGTATTTTTTATCTCATTACTTCATCTATGTATGGTAACCATTCAATCAAACACCACAAAGCATCTTATCTTACTATGAGATATATTTATGATACGATTACTTCATTCATGGGTGGTCACAATTTAAGAAAACAACAAAAAAAGTATCTTATCCTACTACGAGAAATGTTTTTTGCCCGACTACTTCATTGATAGATGGTAACCATTTAATAAACACCACAAAGCATCTTATCGTACTACAAGAAGTGTTTCTGATTCGAGTACTTCATTTATGGATGGCAAACATTCAAGCAAACACCACAAAGCATCTTATCCTGCTACGAGAAGTGTTTCGAATCTGAGTACTTCTTTTAAGGGTGTTGACCATTCGAGAAAACACTACAAAGCATCTTATCCTACCACGAGAAGTGTTTCTGATCCGATTAATTCATTTATGGGTGGTAACAATTCAAGAAAACACCACAAAGCATCTTATCCTATTAGGAGAAGTGTTATTTATCTGATTACTTCATCTATGAGTGGTAAACATTCAAGAAAACACCACAAAGCATTGTCATGCTACGAGAAGTGTTTCTAATCAGAGTACTTCATTTATGGGTGGTAACCATTCAAGAGAAATCCAAACCTTTCAGGAAACCACCACGAAGAAGCGTAGAATACCACTCTAAGTGTTTCATGATTGATTACAATATTTTTGGGTGGTAAACATTCAACAAACAAAACAAAGTATCTTATCCTAGTACGATTTGTGTTTCTAATCCGAATACTTCATTTTTGGGTGGTAACCATTCAAGAAAACACAACAAAGCATCTTATCCTACTGCGGGAAGTGTTTCTAATCTGATTACATCATTTATGAGTGGTAACCTTCAAAGAAAACTTAAACCTTTCATGAAACCCCCACGAAGAAGCGTAGAATACCATTCTAAGTGCTTCATATCTTATTACTTGATTTATGGGTGGCAAACATTCAAGAAAACACCACAAATCATCTTATATTGCTACTTGAAGTGTTTCTGATTCGAGTACTTCATTTATGGATGGCAAACACCACAAAACATCTTATCCTATTACGTGAAGTGTTTCGGATCTGAGTAGTTTATTTATGGGTGGTAACCATTCAAGAAAACATTACAAAGCATCTTATTCTACCAGAAGAAGTGTTTCTGATCTGATTACTTCATTTAAGGGTGGTAACAATTCAAGAAAACACCACAAAGCATCTTATCCTATTAGGAGAAGTATTTTTTTTATTTGTTTACTTCATCTATGGGTGGTAAACATTCAAGAAAACACCACAAAACATCTTATCCTCCTACGAGAAATGTTTCTGATCAGAGTTGTTCATTTATGAGTGGTAACCTTGAGAAATCCAAATCTTTCAGGAAACTACCACGAAGAAGCGTAGAATACCACTCTAAGTGTTTCATGACTGATTACATTGTTTATGTGTGGCATTCAACAAACACAACAAAGCATCTTATCCTGCGAGAAGTGTTTCTGATTTTATTACTTCATTTATGAGTGGTAACCTTCAAAGAAAACTTAAACCTTTCATGAAACCCCCATGAAGAAGCATAGAATACCATTCTAAGTGCTTCATATATGATTACTTCATTTATGGGTGGTAAACATTCAAGAAAATACCACAAAGCATCTTATCCCGCTACGAGAATTCTGATCAGAGTACTTCATTTATGGATGGTAACCTTTCAAGAGAACTCCAAACCTTTCAGAAAACTACCACGAAGAAGTGTAGAATATCATTCTAAGCACTTCATGTATGATTACTTCATTTATGGGTGGTAACAATTCAAGAAAACACCCAAAAAAACATCTTACCCTATCAGGAGAAGTGTTTTTTGTCCGATTACTTCATCTATGGGTGGTAAACATTCAAGAAAACACCACAAAGCATCTTATCCTGCTACAAGAAGTGTTTCTGATTCAAGTACTTCATGTATGGGTGGCAAACATTAAAGCAAACACCACAAAGCATTTTATCCTGCTACGAGAAGTGTTTCTGATCCGATTACTTCATTTATGGGTGGTAACAATTCAAGAAAACACCACAAAGCATCTTATCCTATTAGGAGAAGTGTTTTTTATCTGATTACTTCATCTATGGGTGGTAAACATTCATGAAAACACCACAAAGGATCTTATCCAGCTACGAGAAGTGTTTCTGATCAGAGTACTGTATTTATGGGTGGTAACCTTTCAAGAAAAATCCAAACCTTTCAGCAAATCACCACGATGAAGCGTAGAATACCACTCTAAGCGCTTCATGACCAATTACTTTATTTACGGGTGGTAAACATTCAACAAAACACCACAAAGTATCTTGCCACGAGAAGTGTTTCTGATCTGAGTACTTCATTTCAGGGTGGTAACCATTCAAGAAAACACCACAAAGCATCTTATCCTGCTATGATAAGTATTTCTGACCTGATTACTTCATTTATGAGTGGCAACCTTCCAAGAAAACTTAAACCTTTCATGAAACTTCCACGAAGAAGCATAGAATACCATTTTAAGTGCTTCATATCGGATTACTTCACTTATGGGTGGTAAACATTCAAGAAAACACCACAAAGCATCTTATCCCGCTGCAAGAACTGTTTCTGATCAAAGTACTTCATTTATGAGTGGTAACCTTTCAAAAGAACTCCAAACCTTTCAGGAAACCACCACGAAGAATGATTACTTTATTTAGGTGTGGCAAACATTCAAGAAAACACCACAAAGCATTTTATCCTGTTACGAGAAGTGTTTCTGATTCGAGTACTTCATTTCTTGATGGTAACCATTTAAGAAAAAATCACAAAGCATCTTATCATATTGCGAGAAGTGTTTCTGATTTGACTACTTCATTTATGAGTGGTTACCTTCCTAGAAATCTTAAACCTTTCATGAAACCCCCCACAAAGATGCAAAGAATACCATTCTAAGTGCTTCATATCTGATTACGTCATCTATAGGAGGTAAAGATTCAAGAAAACTCCACAAAGCATATTATCTCGCTATGAAAAGTTTTTCTGATCAGAGTACTTCATTTATGAGTGATAATCTTTCAAGAAAACTCCAAACCTTTCATGAAACCACCACGAAGAAGCGTACAATACCACTCTAAGTTTCATGTCTGATTACTTCATTTATGTGTGGTAAACATTCAAGAAAACACCACAAAGCATCTTATCCCGCTAAAAGAAGTGTTTCTGATCAGGGCACTTCATTTATGAGTGGTAATCTTTCAAGATAACTCCAAACCTTTCAGGAAAACCACCAAGAAGAAGTGTAGAATATCACTCTAAATGCTTCATGTCTGATTATTTCATTTATAGGTGGTAACAATTCAAAAAAACACCAAAAAAACATCTTATCATACTAGAAAAAGTGTTTTTTTTATATGATTACTTCATCTATGGGTGATAAACATTCAAAAAAACACCACAAAACATCTTATTCTTCTATAAGAAGTGTTTCTGATTCAAGTATTTCATTTCTGAGTTGCAAACATTCAAGCAAACACCACAAAGCATCTTATCATGCTACGAGAAGTGTTTCGGATCTGAGTACTTCATTTATGAGTGGTAACAATTCAAGAAAATAACAAAAAAAAATATCTTATCCTATAAGGAGAAGTGTTCTTTATCTGATTACTTCATCTATCGGTGGTAACCATTCTATAAACACCACAAAACATCTTATTCTACTACGAGAAGTGTTTCTAATCTGATTACTTCATTAGTGAGTGGTAATTTTCCAATAAAACTCTAAACCATTCATGAAACCATCACGAAGAAGCATAGAATACTAAGTGCTTCAAATCTGATTACTTCATTTATGAAAGGTAAACATTCAAGAAAACCTGTTATAAGAAATGTTTCTAATTCGGGCAATACATTTATGGGTGGCAAACATTCAAGCAAACACCACAAAGCATCTTATCCTGCTACTAGAAGTGTTTCAAGATCTGAGTATTTCATTTATGGGTGGTAACCATTCAAGAAAACACTACAAAGCATCTTATCCTACCATGTGAAGTGTTTCTGATTCGATTACTTCACTTATGGGTGGTAACAATTCAATAAAACACCACAAAGCATCTTATCCTATCAGGAGAAGTATCTTTTATCCGATTACTTCATTTATGGATGGTAAACATTCAAGAAAATCCCACAAAGCATCTTATCCTGCTACGAGAAGTGTTTCTGATCATAGTACTTCATTTATAGGCGGTAACCTTTCAAAAAAAACTCCAAACCTTTCATGAAACCACCACGAAGAAGCGTAGAATATCACTCTAAGTTCTTCATGTCTGATTACTTCATTTATGGGTGATAAACATTCAAAAAAAACACCACAAAGCATCTTATCCCGCTATGAGAAGTGTTTCTGATCAGAGTACTTCATTTATGGATGGTAACCTTTCTAGAGAACTCCAAACCTTTCAGGAAACTACCACGAAGAAGTGTAGAATATCATTCTAAGCGCTTCATGTATGATTAATTCATTTATGGGTGGTAACAATTCAAGAAAACACCAAAAAAACATCTTATCCTACTAGGAGAAGTGTTTTTTTTATATGATTACTTCATCTATGGGTGGTAAACATTAAAAAAAAATGCCACAAAGCATCTTATCCTGCTACAAGAAGTGTTTCTAATTCAAGTACTTCATTTCTGGGTTGCAAACATTCACGCAAAACACCACAAAACATCTTATCATGCTACGAGAAGTGTTTCGGATCTGAGTACTTCATTTATGGGTGGTAATCATTCGAGAAAACACTACAAAGCATTTTACCCTACCACGAGAAGTGTTTCTGATCCGGTTACTTCATTTATGGGTGGTAACAATTCAAGAAAATACCACAAAGCATCTTATCCTATTAGGAGAAGTATTTTATATCCAATTACTTCATATATGGGTGGTAAACATTCAAGAAAACACCACAAAGCATCTTATCATGCTACGAGAAGTGTTTCTCATCAGAGTACTTTATTTATGGGTGGTATCCTTTCAAGAAAAATCCAAACCTTTCAGGAAATCACCATGATGAAGCGTAGAATATCACTCTCAGATATTCATGTCTGGTTACTTCATTTATGAGTGGTAACCATTCAATAAAATACCACAAAGTATCTTATGTTGGGATAATTAATTGGTGCAATTCAGTTTAGGGTATCATACAAATCTGTTTCCTAATATAAAGCAATTGCAATCAATCAATTCAAATGTCGTTGCAACCTGAATGAAATAAATAAATGAGCGGAAGCGGTACTTAGGGGTGCACAAAATACTCGTGACTCGTGACTCGCTCGTGTTCGGATCGCTAAGAACTCGTTCGTTAACAGCTCGAGTGTTAACGAGCCGAGCCGAGCCAGCTCGTTAGTAGCCGAGCCGAGCCAGCTCGTTAGTAAACGAGCCGAGCTCGAGCTGTGACAAGCTCGGCTCGTTTAAGTATCGAGACCTTAACGAGTTAATCTGGACCGTCGAATTGATTACCACTATCTCTAAATAGATCATTACCATAGAGAATTTTCATTATTTTATAATTTTATTATGTTTTTTTAATTATTTTGTCATTTTTTTTCTTGCAAACGAGCTACAAACGAGCCAAACGAGCCAGCTCGAGCCTTAACGAGCCGAGCTCGAGTTGAGAGTTTCAGCTCGTGACTCGTTAACAAACGAGCCGAGCCAGCTCGTTAACAAACGAGCCGAGTTCGAGTTCGCCCCAGCTCGCTCGAGCTCGGCTCGTTTACACCCCTAGCGGTACTTATCTTCCACCCCTACGGTCTTCCTTGTACAATCATCCTTTCAACAGAGCCTTTTTGCGGTGGAAGTGCGGAAACGTGTCGTCGTGCGTGAGCGACCCAAGTTCATCCCAGTGCCATTATTTTCTTTGAGTCCACGAACGGAACCAAAAAGTATATCTTTAATGGATAGATAGGTGGCTATGCACAACACATGTGCCCTATGTCGATAACTGGGAATTTTTTGTTCAACCAACGTTGTAAATGGGTGCTGATCCAGGGCTATTTATAGAGACGTTAGTGTATCTTGGAAAGATGTCAAATTAATTATCAAATATTCATCAAATATTTGAAATTATATTATCTCCAATTCTTTTCCAAATTCTAATATTCAATTCTGTGAATAATCCTACGAATTTGATATGATAGCTATAATATTCAATCAGAAAAGATAACCGTAAATCTAAACAGTCAAAATCTGCTTTGAAATAGACCTCTTGCGGTCGCAATTGACTTGGAAAAGAAAAAGAAAAAAAACACACAAGAATTATTGAACGAGTGCCACGGAGGCCAACTGACAGAGAGGACCAGGTTCGCTCAGACTTGGGCGCCGAAAAATGCTGAAAGCCTGAAACCAAATAATAAGAGAAGAAACACAAAGGACCAATAAATAGTAAACAAAATTCCTCTCGCCTCTCTTGCATAAATCTCGCTAATGAGGAAGGAAAGAAGAAGAGGTGACGTGGTAACATTGCAGAGGGAGGAGGAGGAGGTGGTGGTGGTGGTGGTCGAGGAGGAGGAGGTGGTGGTGGTGGTGGTCGAGGAGGAGGAAGAAAGGCATATGTGTGCTCCCCGTTTCAGTCATTTTATCGGCATGGTGCCTCCTCTTTCTCTTCTCTTGTCGGTTTTGTTATTCGCGCGGCATCCGAGATCTCTTTACAAATGATTATTCACCTGACCATTATTCTAGTTTGCAGCTAGGTATATATCATTCGTGTCTTCTGTTCTTCCTCATTTCATTGCAGTTCCTATATATTGGACCACTGGTATATCGATGTGTATATCATTTAGAGATATATGTTATTAGTTAAGCCACATTGATTGGTTGTCATATAAAGATCAAATGCAAACAAGTATGGTACTTTTGCAGTTTTATAGATTTAATGTATATCTTGGAATTACCTCCAATTTGCCTTATTATACCTATTTTCTGGCAACTTTTGAATTATTAAATTATACTATGTCCATTATTTTCCTTTTTGTTGCCAACTTCGTAATCAGTTCAATTGTTACTATCTGAGATGTCCTTTGATGAAAGATAAACCAAATTCAGGAGTTCATTTAGGAATGGTACTCCACACCCAACAAAAAACAAAAAGAAAAGATCCGATCCTTTTTGTATTTTCGGTGACATCTGTACCTTAATTGAAGAGCTCCAACTTTGCCAAGTCAGAACTCAAGCGTACTATGTTTTCTTGTTCAGTGGCAACAATACTATTATACTGGTATATGCAAATCAGCAAATCTACAAAAAAATCCAAGTTGTACAAAACACTGTCCAATTCAATCAGTTCATAGGAGATACAATATTGACGAACGATGCCAAGTCTTTTTCCAAGTAGAACGACTCATACACAACCCGCTTTACAGACAAACCTAGTCGATACACAAATAACTGTAGACAGCGAATGAAACTGGTACTGACGAGGCAACCAGTGAAATTACTGACCGACTCGAATCAGGCACCACACAATTGTACAACTATGCCACTGCCTCGAAAGGTGCAAAGGTTTTAGCACACAATAAAGAGGTAAAGAGGGCGACTAATATGATGGAAAAAATTCAAAAAACAAGGACCATTACCTAAGGAACCCTTGTTCCGCCAATGAGAAATTTGTTGCGAATGAATTTGTCACAAGAAACCCTAGTTGAGTCAATTTTACAATAATAAACTTTCCCAAACTTTCAAAACAAACGCACTTTACTTCTTTACATAATTAATTAATGGATAATGTTTCGTAAATGTCAATATTGATACCAATTATCAATATCGATGTTATTATGCATATTATTTGAGTTATTATGCAAGTTATTTCATGTTATTTTTGTACTAAAAAAATTATTATGCATGTTAACAAAGTAATATGTATAATAACTCAAATAACATGCATAACTATTTCAGTACAAAAAATAGTATGCATATCTATTTTAGTAAAAAAAATAACATGCATAATAACTCAAATAATGTGCATAATAACTCAATTAAATATACGTAACAACATCGATATCGATAGTCGATATCATGATATCTTAATATCAGCTTCTTAATTAATTGTATCAATTTTACAAATTTCCGAACTCTCCGTGAGGGATTCCATATACAATTTTCACATAATGTGGAAATCAAGTGCTCAATTTATTTTCACAATCAGTTCATAGTTTATGTGTATATTGAATCTGAAAATTACAATATAATATAATTAAGAGAAATTTTAAAGAAGAAACGCAGTTCAATCTAAAATGCTCATGTTATCTGTAGACGTCTGCTCAAATTAAAACTTGAGTTGATAATTTTCAAATGCACAATTCATCAAAAAAGTAGAAGGATGCAAACTATCGTTATATTGAAATTTTGAAATTTCTAACATTTTGTAATCAATTGAACTATCCTAGGCCGAAAATCCCATCACAAGTGCCACAAGAAATTAACGGCATTCAAAATAAAAGGGTTTCATTTATGCAAAAAAAGGCTTTTCTCCATTATCCAGCCATTTTTTTCGGTCAATGCCAGTTTAGCAATTCAGGACAAAAACTTAAAAAAAAAAACTTCCCATTAAGGAGAAGTGAAGTTAACCTTCTTTACATCTGAAACTGAAAGATTTATGCAACCAAACAAAGAGGCTGTAAGTTTTAATTTCTCTTTTAGACTTTGTAACCAGTAATGGTGAAGCCTCGACCAACAATTTCACCAGCTGAGAACCAGAGATAGAGCTCAACAGCAAACATGACAGATATGCCAGCCTCATCTACTTTCAGCTCCTTCTTGTTCTTCAATAACTGCTTCATACCATCCACTTCTTTCCAGAAACTTTCATACCGGCTCGGTATACTGTTACAAAACAAAATATATATTCATATACTGACTCAATTTTTACAAATTAATATTAGTAATTTACTTGCACAAGGATATTGATAGGAAATTTTTTATTTATTATTGAGGTTGAAAAATATTAAGCTCAACACCAAAACAAATAAATGCTGCTTGTACACAGTCAGATCAAGAGGTGCTTACACACGAACTAATAACTCATGTTATGAGCAGGTGATATCTGAGTTTACTCAGCCCTAAGCAATGAGAAACCAGACAGTCTTATCTGTACAGTTCATTACAATATTCGCAATATTAGACCATTACCACCATTTCAGCTTAAGCTCGATCAACATTCTTCTCAATCATCAAAGAACCATACAATTACCACCATTTCTACTTTTCAGTAAAAAGGCTTAATGACAGTTAGTCATACTAAAGATCTGGTACGATATTTATGTCAAAGGCTCAAAGCAACTAAGGAATAATAATACATGAAGCAGGATAAGGGACAGTATTGAAATAACTTAAGAAACAGCATAAAGTAATAAGAATGAAAGTAATTTGAAAATCTAATAAACATTAGAAGGAGAAAGCATTCAATGCCGGAGCTACATTTGAGGAAAACATACAAGTAATGTTTAATCAACAGTAAAATTCAAACTAGGGTTTAGGGTTTTTGAGTTATAGCAATAACAACACAACATTACACAGGAAACCAAAAGTTGCAACCTCCAAATAGGATTTAGTTTTTCTTTCTAAGGTTATATAAGAAAAACTGTCCAAAACCAACAGAAATTGCATCATGCTTACTCATATAACTCCAAATTAACAATCAGATATCCCTTGTATTTTCGACCTTCAAGGAATACCCATCCAAAAGGATCAAACCTAATCTTTCCACAACTTGAGAAAACCAAATAATCAATGAATCTCAGTGATACCACTGACTACCGTTAAATCTTCAAAACTAAGAATTACAGAAAATAGAACAAATATTTAACCTAGCAAGACGGGTGTAAAACAGCTGCTTGGAGAGTTCCTGGCACTTCTCAACAGTAGGTGGATTAGCAACATACTTCTTGTTCTTCTCCATTAGATTCTTGTAATAGTCGCTCCCATTCTTAGCCACGAATTGAGATGCTTGCTTCGCTTTGGCCGTTAGTTGAGTCAGCCTCGACGCCATATCTACTCCACAAGATCAAATCTAAACATCAAAACAGAGATATAAACGGTTGAAAAAACTAATTAGGAAAAAGCACAGAGAACCGCAGCATTAGTATTACTAATCAATTCGTGTCGTATGAAATCCCTAATAGGTTAGGAATTCCAAACATATAACGAGAAGTAGTTAAACGATTTCGATCTAGAGTTCAAAGTTTGAATGAAATTGAACAAAATTTTGATTTACGATGAATCGAACAAGAGAGAATACCTTCACAATGGGAAAAACTGAGAGGAGAAAAGGAGAGAATCGCGCGATAGCGACAGAGTTGGCGGGGATTGCAACTCGCGAGAATATTGAAGCAGGGGGGGGGGGGGGGGTTGTGCGAGGTCTCGTGGGCAGTCGAAGGAACGCTGGAACGGGTAGTGTAACACAAAGCGGGCTGGGGGCCCATATGACAGTGAGCAATCCTTCCGGCAGGGGGCCGGTGGGCAGCCCATCGGTCCTAGCGAACCAAATGAGAGCCAGGTGTAACTCGGGAGCCTTCCGGGTCAATGTTGAGCCCAAGGCCCATCAGTTCAAGTTAAATTTTGATGTTTTAACACGAGCATAATGTCATATAAGATGTATATTCGGACTATAAGAATACCCTGGGCCGATGGAATAATTATATAAAATTGCGAGCACAAAATTTGCATTTATGCTCGTGGGTAGCACTGTCAAACGCACGAAACGATCACGTAAATCTCTCTTGCATCTTACGTTATATTTTCAGAGCATAAGAATATTTTCTTGCGTCTTACGTCAAGATTAAGAAAATTTTCTTGTGTTTACGTTTGCGTTAAGTTAAACGTAACAAACGTTTAATTTTTTTGAACGTTTATCTTGCTACTAACAGTGCACAACATAACCAAAAAATAAGAGAAACTCTGAAAATTACAAAAAAAATATTTCACAAATCAAGTATATATTACATGTTGAATCCATTACAACTTCAACTTGCAACAATTTCTAACTAACATGAAACATAAGAGGAATCAACAACATTTGCGCTCAACCTAGCTCTCAAACTACCTTCTAAGTTTTGATCTATCTCAGTCAATGACCAAAAATGAAAGGAAATAAAATAGTAAAACACAGTGATGGAGCTAGGGGGTGCCTGGCATCCCCCAATGTTTTCCAAAAACGAGTTAGTTAGTATAATTATAAGAATATATTAGTATGTCATTTACGGATTGGCAACCTCTAATAAAATTTTAGTGAAAATAGAGAGTAGTTTGAAATTTTGGCAACCCATAATCTAAAGTCTTGGCTCCGCCCTGGTAAAACACATACATCATCATTGAAAGTCACTGCTTGAGAGCCAAGGAACCAGAGATATCATTTTTCCAGGCTTCATCCTCAATTAGCACAAGATGGAATCAGATGTTGATGCTTTCTCATTAGAATATAGCGGATCACCAACTTCTCCAATACTTTCTGCATAAAAATAAGAAGGAAATATAATTATGCAAGTTACTAAGTAAAAGAGAGACGGAAAGACATGTCAAACGTCAAATCTCGAGAGAGAGAGGAGGCGAAGAGAAAAAGAGGGGAAAAAGAGATAGTGAAGCGTCGCTTTTTTGGCAAGGAGCATTTAAGTCTCTACAAAATATCATATTTCTAGTTTGTACTCAAAATTATTCCAAACTCGTAGAATACTTAACGTAAGACAAATAAACATAACGTAAGTGACCACTTGTGTTTATGTTGTGTTCAATTGAACGCAACCAAAATCATTTGTGTCTTACATTGCATTTAATAAACGCAACAAAGATTCCTTGCGTTTAACATTGCGTCATAACGCAAGGAAATTTAAAACGTATTTCATTGACAGCCCTACTCGTGAGATTGAATCCGTGAACGTAAAAAATTAAATTGATTCAGTGCATTAAATAAGATGGATCCCCAAAATAAATTCACAAATATAACATTATATCTATAACTTGTTTCAAAAATCAATTTGAAAAGGTAGTGTCAAATTTATCAAATTTAGCCCTGTCAATGGATTTATATTCTCATTTCTTATAATCAGAATTGTCTCTCAGGGCTTCACTATGAAAAAAAATAATTCATATTTCCAAATAAATTAAATTTTTACAGTAATAGTTTATACAATATGATCTTACAAAAATAAATTTGGATATAAGTAAATAATTTGTCAAAAACATTTTCATCATAATAAATATGAAGAGAGAACAAAATTAAATGGATTGATCTGTTGATGATGTAGCATAAGTGGAAGTTCTTCAAAAACAAAACTTACGGATCGTTAGATTTTATAAATAAGGATAAAAGTAGGGAATAAAAAAGAAGAGGATCAAACCGTAAAAGCACACACGATTGACGTAGGTAAGATGATAAATCTAACTCTTTTGTACAGTCAGGATTAGTCAAATATCCATCTTTATTTCTGAAACTCTTAAATTATTGCTACATTAATTTTAAAAATTAATTTTTCTTTAGTTTTTAAACTCTCCATTCCTAAAACTAAAAAGGTAGAGTTTTTAAATTGTCACGTCAGCAAATATTACTAATATTATAGGAGACCGATCAATTTTAGTCAATAATTAATCCACATCAGAATTTATAAACTCTAAAACATATTTGCTAAATAAGAAACTCTTGAACAAAATTTCTAAATAAGAAACTTATTTACATTTCTAAAACTCATTTAGAAACTGTCATGTCAGATTAGAAACTTCAAAAATTTCAGAATGAAGATGCTCTTATATATCTTATATTTTAGTAGCTAGATTTAACAAGAAATAGAGGATTTTTTTTTTTAAGGATATCAAGAAATAGAGGATTGAATATTGATGGTCTTTAATCCTGATTTAGATAGCGAAGAGAAATAATGTGATTGGAATAATCACGATTAAAGAGTAAAGACATGGTGCCTTTCGCAACAATTTGAGGGAAATAATATATTATTCGGTAACTTGTGCAACAAAATTTCATAAAAAATAAAAAAAATAAACCATTCTCTTTAAAATTACTGTGTGGTCATATTGCAATCCCCAAATCAAACCATTATTCCTAAAAGAAAAGGACATTTGCGATGTCACTAATCCGCAAGTTTGAAAAAATGGCATCGTTGCAAATTGATGTCTTCATTAGACAGCGAAAGCATGAATAATCTTAAAAAGAGACAAAGAAAGCAAATCTAACATAGCATGAGATAGCGCGTCTATTGGTGAATCAAGAAAAGAAACAAATAACGCATTTGGAAAATATAACGACATGTCACTTTTCACTCCATTAGCAACTTCTGTTTTTACAATAAATAAAAGTGGTATACTTTGGTATGTTGATGAAATGACTTTACATCTTTAGATTATTTCGAAGAAAAAAAATGGAATATAATTATGGGGTGTGCTTTATGATCTCATTAAAATCATAATCATTAATTTTATTCATTGAATAAAAGTTCAATTACATCCTACAAAATAAAATAAGATAGTTATACCACAGGAAGTGGGTTTACTTATTCTTAAGAAAACATAAAATTATAAAATGCATTTCTTAGTAGTCTTAATTTAAAATATTTAACGTGATTTTAAACCATATTGCTGTTCTGGAATCAAGGTTCGAAAAAGAACTCTAGTTCCAATAGACTTCTTTTAAGAAAAATATAAGTATATTTTTTTTTCTTTTAGAGCAATCCCATGATCTTCTTCCACGATTTAACAGAATCACATTATTAATTCAACCATCGCTGCCTTTGGATCATCGCAAATCGCAACCTCTTTTTTTTTCTACGGAAAGAGAAGAGCGAAAAAAAAGATGCGAATGTGAAATTTTAGGAGGAGAGCTCGTGCCGCCGGTCTCTTCCGCTTTCTCCCTCCTCCTTTCTCTTATTTTCACTTTCTTTTGACGAAGAACGTGCGTGCTTAGCTCATGTATGAAAAATCGAGCTCAGGCAAGACGAATCGAGCTTGCTTCGTTCAAGGAGACGCCTTGTCAGTCGCTTGCGCAAGGACAACGTCTCGTCGGCCTTGTTTTGCTCACGTCACAGCACAACTGCCACCCACCACTTCGCCAACTGGGTCCAAATATGAGCGTGGGTCCAGAATCTCGCCGGTTGGTAAAGATTTGAGCGTGGTCTAGCAGTACAGGCGCTAGCTAACACTTCGCCGACTGGGGAAGTGGGTGGTTCAGATCTGAGCATGGGGCCAGATCTCGCTGGCTAGGTAAATGAACAGCCCAATCGAGCTCGTCGTTCATACAAAGAGGGTTGTCCAGATTTGTGCGTGGGTGGACCAAATCTGAGCGTGCGAGCTTCGCTCGTGCAATGAGAATTGAGCTCGTGCAAGGCGAATCAAGCTCGCTTCGTGCAAGGCACGGTTACTAAAGTTACTAGCATCAAAGCTTTTATCCAGTTGTCATTGCCAAACCGATGGTTGGAGGTCTTGATTCGTCTATGAGGTAAATCATTTCTTTTTCTCTCTTACTTTTGTTGTCATGTGATATTTCGTTTGGTTATTAGATGTTGGATTTAGGATTTGGAGTCTAATCTTGTCTTCATGAATTCATGTTTGGTTCGATTTGGCAACCCAGTGAACTTGGAATTTGAATTTATCTATGAATTTCATCTTGACAGGCCATTCATGAATGAATTAGACCTCGAAACTTGGATTTATCTATGGATTTCGTCTTGACGGACTATTTGCATTGTTGCCTTCTCCGTAGGATCTAGGATTTACCTAAAGGTTTTCTACCGATGCTATCTTCATCTTTTGGTGGATGAAAGATTAGATTATGGGATCTAGAATTTTTGCTCCGATTTGCATCGTTTCGAATAGGGTTTTTCTATATATCGACGGGTCAAACGATACAACGGGTCTTTTGCTACTAATTTGTGGCGGATAAAGAGATGAGCCTACGTAGAGGTGAAATGATATGGCAGATCATGAAGTCGTATATGGTGGCCAACAAATTGCGACGATGCATTTTTCACTTTTATTTCTAAAATTTAGCTATATGTGCTTGTAACTCGTTTCTCACAATATTTTTTTCTAATTTCATGTACTCGTTTTTTATTTTAAAAAAAATCGATGCTGATTAATAATTTACTTCGCCGAGCATTGTCGATTGTGTATTTTTGGTGATTTTATAAAAGAATAATGTTTCGTAGATACCACATTTGATATCTATTGATATCGATTTTATTATGCACATTTAGTTGAGTTATAATGCACATTATTTGAGTTATTATGCATGTTATACCATAATTATTTCAGTACAAAAAATAACATGTATAACTATTTCATTATAGAAAATAACATGCATAATAACTCAAATAATGTGCACGATAACTCAACTAAAGGTGCATAATAAAATCGACAACATGTACAACTATTTCATTACAAAAAATAACATGCATAATAACTCAAATAATATGCATAATAACTCAACTAAATGTGCATAATAAAATCGATATCAATAGTTGATATCAAATATGATATCTACTCCCATTATAAAAATCGATGTCTTTATAAATGAACCCATTTTCATATAATCGTCTTTTCTGCGTGAACTTGGCATTTTTTTTCTCTTCCTAGCAAAGTTACATTGACTGAGTTGAGGAACAGACTTCTTCTTTTCCGTGCATATACAAGTTAGTGAATTAGTTGAGGATATAAAAGAGATTAACAATTCCATGTTATTTAGTATTCTCTTATTTTTTTTTTAAATCAATTTTATTTTCACCACTCATCTTGCCTCTTGGTCTAATTCGACGGAGCCAAGCAAAGAACGAAAGAAAAAAAAAAAAGTTTTTATGCCTTTCCTCTATTTTTATGTATAAAAGCAAAAAAAAAATGATGGAATGAGAGTTGAAGTTTGATCTCATGGGTACACTAAATTCTAATCGAAATAGCCCAATGATGGAAAGAGAATTGAAATTTGATCTCTCAGGATATTGAATCGTAAGTGGAAACAGTCAAAATTCATTGAACTTAGTGTAATTTTATAAACCCAAATATTTTGTTAAATTAGTTATGTATAAAGTTACATACAACTTTGAAGTGTCATAAGGTCAATGGAGGGTCTATTATTATGAATAGGAGTAGGTAATATTACAAAAATATAAATTTCGTCAAAATATTGAATATCATAATAATTAAAGAGTAGTTTATAAAAAGTCAAATATAAATATAATATAATAACACCTACAAAATTAAATCAAATCGATGACGATAAATCGAGCCGACATATTCTAATATTTTTTTTATAATGTGTTGTGTATCTTCATTCGATTCAGCATATTTCTCACACCGATATAGTAAAACATCGACTGACAAGGTTCAAAATAAAAATATGAGCTAATAATCAAACAATAAATAAATTAAAGTCATATCAATTGATTAACCTCATGTAAACTGAACTAGAAGTCTAAACCCATAGGACTACATTGAAATAAAACTCAAAATGACATTTTTTTTAATAGATAGACAAAATTGTGTAGCAACATTTTTTTTGCTTATTTATGAAGTTGAGCAAGGAACACTTCACCTTTAGTACTTACATTGGTTGATTTTTATTGTATTGTTATTTTTATTATATTTCAATTGGTATGTGTTTTTATAGATGAAATTTCTTTGTTTGTCATTTCTATTTAGCATTAATAATAACAACGGAAGCATATATCTAAGTATGTATAGTAGCAACAAATGAAGGTCTGAAGCACATATCCGAGTGTTATGATACAGTAACAATTGAAATAATATTAGATTGAAAATTTGCATCTCATGTGAAAATTTATGAACTTGCATCTATTTTGACATTGAAGTACTGTACTTCAATGATTGTGGCAGGATTAATCTAAGAATGATTCAAATTTGAAACAGAACAAGTTTATCTCCTGCTCCTATAGGCGTTACAAAGAGAGATGTGTAGGTCCAGATGGCACTGCACAAAAACAGTGAAGAGGTGCACGAACGCTGAAGCAGAGGAGAGAGAGTCGAGTGTGGGAGGATTTGATGGACTCGCCAGATGCCAACAATGGAGGTTCGACGAGGCTTGCACGATCATGACTCGCAAGTTTGGGCTTAGCCACTTCGGATTAGGGTTTGAGACTTCGAGCTAATGGTGATTCGTGAACCGAGTCAGAAGGAAAGAAGAGAGGGACCGTCCATCCGGAGTCGTTAAATATGCCGAAAATAGCGATTTGCAAAGAGAACGAAGATAGGATCAACGATCTTAGTTTGAGCCATAAAATATTCGAGTCTGAAGCAGTGGTATGCACAATATTAATCCTGAGGTAGACACCATATTGAATATCATTAAACAGATGAATAATTTTAGAATCCAAAAGTATACACGTGTCTACTCCTGTGATACACTGCATCCGCCATTGCATATTATCAAGCGTCTTTTGATTAGACCTCTGAAAATTACAAGTATTTTGATAAACGGTAAACTTACATCAAATCGCATAATTTATTATGTATATGATATACATGGTTTACATTGGAAAAAATATGATTTTACAATTATAGTATATTTTATTGTATGATTGTCCAAATTATTAAGTTAATCTATTATCAATAAATACTCATTATTACAGTAAAATTATAGTGGGAATATCTTCAGTAAAAGTTTCGTTGTCAAAATTACAAAGTATTATCGCCTACCTCAAAACATATTGATACCTACACAATGATCATGAAGCATATGTTTAGGATAACATTCATAATTATAATCATTTTTTTAATTTATTTCCGAAAAATGTTGAAAAAAATAATTATAGTAATATGTACAACGATAACGATAAAAGAAAATTACACAATATTTCACATAGATAAATATAAAAAAAATTATTCATTTAAAAGTTAAACTGTCAGTAAATATATCAAACATGTTACTTTTTAGTGCAGAGAGAGAGAGATACATAATACATGAACCATTAGATCAATGTTAACGAGGGAAAAAAAAATAAATCATTGATAGAATAAATGACATAGTCTTGAAATCCAATTACTGGTACGAAATATAAATTCATCTAGTTCCGTTGTCAATATGTCCACAAAATTTATTGCGCCTGTAACCTTACTTTATTAAATAACAAAATAAATGAGGTCCAATGATAGAAGACAAATGTGTGATCCCTGACTCAATTTAATATATATATATATATATATATATATATATATATATATTGGCGACAGGGTAGTGAGGCACGTAGAAAAAAATAACATCTGGAAAAGATAATGGAGTAAAACACCTGACCAAAAACAAGGCAGAGGCATGGCATAAAAGATTGTAAATTGTAATGGAAACAAATCAATAATTAATATGGTTAAATCTGGAAAATAAATCCAACGTTATGGTGCAAAAACGATTTACAAGTGAACTGTTTTGTTACACTTGCAAAAAAAGAAAATCAAACGTTCGTTAGATTGGAAATTTCATCCTCTGAGCAACATGAATTGATATGAAATTACGAAATCTAAAATATCTATTTGAAAAACCTAACAAGATACTTATCGCAATTTTATGAATCCAAAATAGTATAAAGATGTGTGTGTCGGTTTATCAGCTTTAAGGATACGCCGACACTTTAATCTGGATCAATTATTTCTTTTATCGCTTTGTTCTGAGCTGTTTATTGTTTCGATGGATAATATGTGGCAATTTTTCTTGCGGCTTTCGTGTCGAGTTTGAAATTTGCTAAATTTCTTTGTGTCGCGCTCGTCACATGGATTAAACAAAAAAATCTAATTTTAATAATAGCGCATATATATTATCAATTTTTCTAGCGAAGCTCAAATTCTAGCTCTAGTTAAATATAAGTTTGAATATGACGGATTTCATCCAAATTATCCCATATAATTATATAAATTGGATAGCTTAGATTTTATTTGTGGCCTTTATTAAAATAATATAGTTATGGATGGAACAAAATTTAAATCTATGAACATAAAAGATGTAAGAAATAATTTCACAGCATATCACTAAATTTAACGTTTCGTCACATATTATTAAGTCAAGTAAAATATGCTGTTTCGATCAAAAAAATTCATCACAATTTCTTAGAAATATTTAAAATTTAACAGCATTAAAGAACAAAAAAATTGGAGTATTTAATTCATAACAAATTTTATTTCAGTTCTATAGATCAAATTTTAATTCATAACAATCATTGATTGTTATCAACCGTAATGCAATTCAAATTGATTTTAATTCACAGTAAAAATAGCTAAATTTATAATTTAGTGACGTTGAACCAAATTAACTCAAAAAAAATAGACTCCTAGTAAGGTTGTTTTTTTTAGGCTAAGTTTGTCAGCTATTACGGCGAATGTAGACGTAATTTCTGATTCGTGCAGGGTTAGATACAAAAAAGTTTGCCTAAACTATTTTATCTCTTTTCACTTTGTTTTTATTTTTACAAAAAATAATATTTGTATTTTAATAATGAAGTGATTTTCCAAGAGGCATCACTTAATCAGTCCCCACCACCACCTCCACCTTCACCATTTCTCCCCATTTCTCCCCATTTCTCTTCCCCAAACCCAAACCCTCTACTCTCTTCCTCGTGCGGGCCCCACAAGTCAGACCAACGCGTCACCTCCGTCCAAACCCCCTTTTCTCTCTCGTCCGAGCTCCGATTTCTCTCCGATCGTTGATGCGCTTGATCTCCGACGTCCATTTGTGCGATCGCCAATGATGGGGTCAGAATCCGATGCGCCTCCGCCATCTCCGACGCCTCTTGATTGGAAATTCTCTCAGGTTTTCGGAGAGCGCGCCGCCGGAGAGGAGGTGCAGGAAGGTCACATCGTTTCCCCTTTCTCAATCGTTTATTTTTTATTTAATGGTTGGTAAATTCGTTGTATTGCTGTTGTTAAAAGTGATGTTGAGGTTTCGTTTTCCATTTCGGGTGTGATTTGTTTCTGTGTTGTTTGATCGATCGGTAGTTTTGTTCCTTCGTTTGGTTTGTTTGATTAATGCTAGGTTGATTGGAATGGGGATTTTGGCTATGTATTATGGGTAAAGCTGGTAATCGGTGATTATCATTGCTCTAGGTGATTAATTTCGACTAGCTTTGAGCTAAATTGATCAGTTTAAGCTATCCGTTTAAAATGAAAGATGATCAAAGGCATATTTGCAACTCCAGCCTTTTTTTCTGATTGGAGGCTCTATTGTAGATGCATCAATGCATATTTATCAGACTCAAAGATGATTAACGTCTGACAAGGTTTAATATTCTAGTCAACTATTGGATAGACTTATCTGTGCTAAGTACTTTATCTATTATGGTTACAATAGCAGAAGAAAATTCCCACACTCAGATCAAATTTTCTCTTTTGGTGCAGATACTGGAATTCACTATGCTCTTGCTTTTGCTCTTGTTATATATTGAAACAACATATCAATTTTCTGACGTTGATTCTTTTTTCAGTGGACATAATTTCAGCTGTCGAATTTAATAAATCTGGCAGTCACCTTGCAACTGGAGATCGAGGTGGCCGTGTGGTTTTGTTTGAAAGGACAGACCTCAAGGATGTAAGTCACTGAAATCCAGCAATTGAAATTATTGAAGTATAAGGATGAATAATAAATTGAGAAAATTATCCAAAATTCTTCTTGTTTGTTCCACATTTATCTAAAATTAATGATTTTTTCATTGTTAAACTACAATGTGAGTTTTTAGTTGAACATAAGGTGATACTGATCAAGGTCTTCTACTCCACTTGACCGTATCATTTGTTAAAATTGAACTTTAATTCATACTTGGCTTTCTGTGTGTAGAATTCACCTCGAAAGGATTTAGAGAACTCTGATTATACAGTTACCTGTCATCCTGATTTTCGATACAAGACAGAGTTTCAAAGCCATGAACCTGAGGTACACTTTGTTGTGCTTGTCAGTACCACGATATAGATAATTTTTGTTTTCTAACAAGTACTCTTTTAATTTGACATATTTGACACAGTTTGATTATCTTAAAAGTTTGGAAATTGAAGAGAAGATAAACAAGATAAAGTGGTGCCAAACAGCCAACGGAGCCTTGTTTCTTCTCTCCACCAATGATAAAACAATCAAGTTTTGGAAGGTAAAATTTAAACTCTCAGTAGACATCATTTTTATTACAATTTTTTTTTTAAACAAGTGAGGGGGACCTCACCACTTCTCTATTTTCCATTGAAAAACAAAGAAGTATTTTATTATAATTGTAAAAATTCAAAATTTTGTTATCCATATGTACTGTAGGTGCAAGAAAAGAAGGTGAAGAAGGTGTCCGAAATGAATCTGAACTCTTCAAATACTATATCAAATGGTGTACCCAATGGTCATTTTTCATTTCCAGCCAGTGATGTTGCATCATTGCGTTTACCCCTGGTAGTTGTAATCTAGCCTAATTTATTTTCTTTTGCTTTTTTCTTTCTGTTGCGCACATTATCTAAACTTTTATAGAATGATGTCAGGTTTCGAGCCAAGAGACGAGCCTTGTTGCAAACTGTAGGAGGATTTATACTCATGCACACGATTATCATATTAATTCCATTTCAAATAACAGGTTTTTTCCCCTGATTGTGTTGCATCTTACTATTGTATCGACTTTTAGTGATTGCAATTCCTTGAGAACCAAAACTTTTTATTTCTTGTAGCGATGGAGAGACATTTATTTCAGCAGATGATTTGCGTATAAACCTTTGGAATTTGGAAATTAACAACCAGAGTTTTAACATAGTTGATGTAAAACCCCAGAACATGGAGGACCTCACAGGTATATATTTTACATTTTTACCTCTTTTGTATAAGTGAACCACTTGCCATTGTTCAGAATACTCTTGTGCTCCTGAAAAAATACAATTAACAGAGAGATGTATCACATACATTTTCCCCTCTTTCCATTTCCCCCAGATTTGATACTATGTATGTTTCAAATTTGTGTCGTGTAGAGGTGATTACGTCTGCTGAGTTTCATCCAATAAATTGTAACACACTGGCATATAGTAGCTCAAAGGGATCTATACGGCTTATTGATATGAGGCAATCTGCTTTGTGTGACAACCATTCTCAGTTGTAAGTTTTCTTAATCAGACCCAGATCTGGGCTATATTCCCCTGATTATGCATCTATCTGATCTGGATATGCCTCTGTTTGATGCAGATTTGAGGAGCATGTGGCACCAGGCGCAAGATCTTTCTTTACTGAGATTATTGCATCAATTTCTGATATCAAATTTTCAAAAGATGGGAGACACATTTTGAGTCGTGACTACATGACATTAAAGGTTATATTTAGTGTTTCGCTCACAATGTTTGTTGCTTTATCAAACTTAAGAGCAAAGGAGCATTTCATATTTTTCATCAAAAACAGCATTATTTTTTTTACCAACATTGACATACTTCTTATGTGTTTGCTCTGCAAATAATAGCATGTTCATTTATGCGAAGCACATGATGTAAATAATTTATTTTATTTGTTCCTACGTTAGCAACTGTTTTATTTTGCCCTCAAACCACTTTGAACTAAAATGAAGCCAACCAGATTAATATTTTGGGTGAAGTTTGTGAACTGACTTATGACAAGCTTTTTTTAATTTGATTGGAAGTTGCCAATAATTTGGTCACATTCCTTTTTTTCTTCTTTTTTTTTGGGCGGGGGAGGGGGAAATTGAGTAGGTGATAATTTTGTGACTTTTTGGCTTGATCTCAGTTTTGGCAGTTGTACTGAGATGGTTTAATGCTGGGTGCAATTTGGGAAATTATTATTATTTATTTATTAAACCTATACTAGTGAGAAAGAAGATGCAAACCTATCTATGACCAATTTGTATGGCACTGGTGATTTACTGTACTTGTTGCTCAGACCCTTAAAAAAGTTTCTGTCAAATGAGGTGTTTATAATGTTAATTTATATATTATTTATCATCTTGTGATATATTTTCAGCTCTGGGACATTAACATGGATTCTGGGCCTGTTGCAACTTTCCCTGTTCATGAGTACTTAAGGCCGAAGGTGATCTATTATTTTTAGAAGAAAATGAAATGAGAAATCATCTGTTTCATATCTTCATTGGTTATTATGGTTTTCTCTTTTCATGACAGCTATGTGACTTGTATGAAAATGATTCAATATTCGACAAGTTTGAGTGTTGTCAAAGTGGAGATGGATCAAGAGTAGCAACTGGTTCATACAGGTGTCTGTTTAATATGTTATCATTTTATATATAGATTTAAGCTTAAAAAGTAATGTACTTGCTTTCACAGAATATTGAAAAGACCTGTATACTGCTACAGAATAAAATTAGAAAATGGAAATTTGTATGTTGCTCTCCCTATATTTAAAAGGTGAGATGAGGGAGGTGTCAGGATATATTGCGCCCATGTTTCCTAGGTGCATGTTGTACATTGAAATTTATGTTCTCTCTTTTGTGCTAAATATTAGTAATACTTTGGATGTAGCAACCTATTCCGTGTATTTGAAAGGGGGAGTGAGGAAGCAACAACTTTGGAAGCAAGTCGGAACCCAATGAGGTAAACTTGCATTAACCTCCTGTAAAGTAAAAGTTGAGTTTACTTTGAATCCTTTTTTTTATATTTCTGTATATATTAATTCTCATTTATTTGATTGTATTTCAGGAGACAAGTCACAACTCCTGCAAAGCCAGCCAGATCTTTCACCAGCCTGACCCGGGCTGTTGGCAGACGGGGTTGGTATAATATAATTAAATTCCAACAACCTTTTTTTTTAATTTGATAGAAATCTTACCATCTGTAAAACATGTACTGGACAGGTACAGATGCTCAGGTTATAGATGCAAATGGGAATTCATATGATTTCTCCACGAAGTTGTTGCATCTGGCGTGGCACCCAACTGAGAATTTGATTGCATGTGCTGCAGCCAATAGCTTGTACATGTACTATGCTTGAGAAAACTGATGGAAAAAGACCACCATGTCAGTGCATTTGCTTTTCATGCAACCAATCAGGGTTCAAATGGAGTGCCTTCAACAGATTTGGGGGTCAAAATGTAATATTGTTTTTCTTGGGGTTTGGAGAAAGGGCTGTCTTAATCCACGAGGAGTTAATTTTCTTTTTTCTATTTTGTTGTTGTTCCCGGGAGGGCAGCTTAGCTTCTGATTATTGATATTATTATTATTTTTTGTTCCGGGAAATATCTATTTTCCCCCTGTAAGTTCTTTCTTAGGCATTAAGGAGTTATTTGTATGTTTTCCTCTTTGTCAAGTGGTTTATCGCCATGATAGGATCATATATTCCTTTCTTCTTTGAATTTGGTAAAGGCAGTTCTTAAACTAATCTCATGTTGCTGTTCTTGTATCCTCATGACTGAATTTGCTATTTAACCCTTGTGAAAAGTAAAAACATTCCTTTTTATTAGTAATTTTTCAGATAGAGATCATGCCTATTTCTGTATTTCATTCATCATTTTACAACCATCGGATTAATGTATGATTCTTAAGGTTTTTTTTTTATTTCCATCACTGTCATTATTGCTATTAGTTGTAGTTGAGGTTGGTGTATTTTATAGAAACGAATAAATGTGGCAATTTAAACAAATGCGGAAGATGTTCAAAATAAGAGCCTGGCAAAGCGCGTCATTAACCGGGAAGTAAAAAAACATGCATAAATTTTCCGAATTTTTTTTTTTAAAATGTGCTAACCTTTTTAGTTTTTAGTGAAGAAAAAGTGTCCAACTCAGTAACTCTTGGGTAAAACTCGGAGAAATATTTTCAAGGCGGCATAACTGAGGGATTAGGACTATTTATTATTAATTTTCTCGAACTTTTGTGCTCACAAAGAATTAAACTCATAATTTTGTTACTCTAATTAAGTATCATTAAATTATTATATTATTTACTTATCCTAAGTCATATTATTGATAAACAAAAACGGAAGGTGCCAAATATAAAAAAAAATTGCAAGTTATGTGGTTATTTTTGGTGCAAATTTTTTTAAGTGGAATTGTTGGTTGTTAGAATTTTTTTATTGAAGCTGAAAGAGAAAAAAGGTGGCTTGTAAAAGCTGTCAGAATTTTATGTTACCTGCAGCCCAATTCCTACGTACAAAAAAGTAGAATTACATTTTACCTTTCACATTGCATTTGAGCCCACCTGAAATGTGCGGCCCAAATAGAGCTACCAAAATACTTCCAATTCAATCGAAATTCGAAAGCATCGAAATATCGAATGAATCACTCGCATTCATTATGCCGGGGCAAAAGGACTTAAAAGAATAATAAATAAAAAAATCACACGCGAAGCGTCGAACCAAACCAATTATAAATATTGACTCGTGACTCGACGCCTGGTCACACACTACTTACTAAACCAAGCTTTAAACCTTAGCCAGGTTCGACCAACCCTAACCCTAACCCTAGAAAATATCCGATCGAATTTCTGGGGTTTTTGCTTCCCTCTCAAAATTCTCTATCACTACCGCTTCCCGCTAGATCGCAAATTCGAAAAATCGATCTCTCGTGCTTTCAAAAATGGATTCAGTCCTCGTCGACTCCCTACCAATGGAGAATAATCCATTCTCTCTCGGTTCGCGCAACCACTCGAACCTCCAATCGATCGTGAACGACTCGATCGGTCGATTTCTAATCGAAATCAATAAGGAATCACGCGACCTGTCGGGGTTTCGATCGATCTTCTCTCGCCTCCTCCAATCAAGCCTCGATCCGCCTCTTGAGATAATCTGGCTCTACTCAGCCGTGTGTTTTCACGAATCAATATCTTACCAAAATGATGTTTTTGCGGTTTTAACGGCTATAAAGGATCTCGTGCAACTTCTCTCGACTTGTTCAGCCTCTTGCAATGGCTTGAAATCTATTGCATTACTTGCACCCGCTGTTTCTGAGCTATATTACTGCTATCTCAGTTCAAAAAACCTCACTAGCAAAGAAGCTAAGAAAGTAAAAAAGGAGATTGAGGGTGTGATTGAAGTTGTACTTAGTTACATCAGCATCTGTAGTAGTAAGATTTCAAATGGAGGAGAAAGGGATGTGTTACTCCCTGGATTTTCTGACCTTGTTAGGGTTTGGACAGTGAGACATGAGAATGGAAACGATGCAATTAGTATTTTGTTTCCATTGGTTAGTGCTGAAATTAGAGATGAACTTCGCAAAGAAGGATGTCAAATTAGTTATTTGGCTGGTGTGTTTGTGGCTGAGGCATTCTTGCTCAGATTGAGCTTGAAAGTGCGAGGTGGTGTCAGTAGCATTATCAGTAGAACTGGCACAAAATCTGAGTTGCAAATGGATCTCAGGATTTGGGCTGTTAGTTCAATCTCAGTTTTTCAGAATTCAATTTTCTTAGGTATGTTGTTTCATGGATTGAAAGTTACATTTCATTTTTGCAGTTGCTTACTTTGATTAGTTGTTTATTAATTTGAGGTTTTTTTTTTGTTTCTGATAGATATTGTGTTGAAACTTCTGCTTGAAACTTCATTACCAATGCTAACTTTCCTTGTAAGTGATTTCACTAACTGAACTTCCTAATAATTTCATCTCTGGAAACATTGTATTGAATCTGGTGCAATTGAACTAACTTGTTACTGTCCAATTATACTTGTAAAAGAAATTGTCAACTACAGTGTAGTGTCTTGCTATTGGATTAATTTGTTACCTACCGTAGTGAATATTTTCTACTAAAAAAATGTAAAAATCCAGTAATCTCAAGTTGTTTTTTCCAGTCCAACATTACCGTAGAAGAAAGAAAGGGGAAAAGCAGAAGATATAAATACAGAAATAAATGCATAGCCAAAAGAATAATAATAATAAATAGAAAACAAAGAAAGAAAACTTCAACATGACCTGCCATTGACCCATGACACCAGTTCAGAGGCTGCATCTGGTTGTTTATTCTGCATTATCCAGTATATTTATAACTGTGCAAATATATTTCCAGCAATATCACTGTAGTCTTATGTTTTTTTATTCAAGTGAGTATGCCTGGAGCTAATCTTACTATAATTTAATAATCAGGATAAAACAGAAGAAACTTTGGTCAGGGACATACTGTGTGATGCCTTGATCCTGTCAGACTATTCATTCCTTAATTACGAGATTGTCATGCAACAATCTGACAATTATCTTATTTCCATTTTTCTGAGAAGATTGATTCTGACTCATGTGGCTATTCTGGCTGCCAGGTCCGTAATTTGTACTTCTCTGTGGATATTTTGAATAGGAGATATAAATAATGTATTATGGTACACGCATAAAAAAGGCAGTTAATTTTCCCTTTAGTAGTTATTTATAACTATGTTTCGATGTATTACTCGTGGGTTGTACATTTATTTTGATTTATATTAGATTCTTTGTACAATTTTTAAGTTTGTTGATCTTTTAGTGTTCTGATTTCAATCTATTTATTAATCAGGAATGGAGGTGACCAGTCAAAAGCCATATTATACATAGATGCTTTCTCCAAATCTAATGTCCCTAATTGCCTGATTAATTGGGTCACCAGTCAGACCCAATATGGGAAGGTTGACAAACCTAATGCCTACACACCTCAATCTCTTCTCAGTAAGTATCTATACTTAACCTAATTGCGTCATGCTTGATTATGAAGTGCATTTTATATAAAAGAAGTTTTTATGTTTTTTTTATCTGCTCAGAGTGGCTGGTAGAATTGGAGGACAAGGGCGTTAGACTGTTTGGTGACATTTCCAAATACAGAAAGAGAATAGTTTTTGACGAATCAAAAGCTGGGCTTCTAAACTTGAATGCAAACTTGTTTACCAAGCAAACAGATGAAGAACTGTTCTTCTTCGACAAGAAAGGGGGTGCCACTGATGAGTCAAAGGAAGATCATGATGCTGACATGATCATGATGGATGATGCTTTCATAGCAGCAGCACACTCAATGGAAACTTCTACTGACAATGGAAGTAGAAAGAGGAAAGAATTAGGAGAGGATGAGTCGGGCCCACTGTTCAAGTCACTCAGGTATAAGATGAACTGTTCAGCAAATGATTATTCTTCCACTGGGAATGAGGGATCTAGCAGTGGAAGTGAGGTTGAAAATCCGTCATCAGATGATGAAATGGATGATACAGATTGATTGTTTGGTTGAAGTAGAAATATGAGGCTTGTGAGGGGTTTGTATCTTCTCACAGTATTGTTTGTCAATGTGTACCCGAGAACAATCTTTTTTCTTTCCCTTAATTTTGTAGTTTGAGATGTATCTTGTTATACCCACTATATGAGCAGTGATCTTTGAGGCTTAGTTTAGTTATCATACAATATGTTTCTTCGGTTCTTACCCTTTATGCTCGTCTCCTAGTGTAAACGATTAAAAATGAAAGCAAAAGTTGCCTTGTAATGTGTTGTTTTCTTCGTGTTATAGTCATACTTAGTACTGAATAAGATGCAACTCAAATGGATCTGCGTATATTCATTAGCAGAAGTTGTCTTGTAATGTGTTGTTTTCTTCATGTTATAGTCATACTTATTACTGAATAAGATGCAACTCAAATGGATCTGCGTATATTCATTAGCAAACGAGAACAGTTGAATTGGTCAAATAATATACTGTAACCTAGCCAAATGGTGTATTGTAAACACTTGCTAGCAATAATAATATACTGTAACCTGCATAACATGAGTTAGATCTCAAATGACAAAAATTTAGTCGAATTTTGACAAAGATACACTTGATTGTTTCCCAAACAGTCACTCCTTACAAAGATACACTAGATTGTCATCATAAATTCATAATCTATAATACAACACAACAGTTCACACTCGCACCGCCTTCCAACTAAAGCCATCCAGCTAAAATGCTTTTATTGAACTAATATGTTACTAAAATGTCTTGCAATAGAGCTATTAATCACTTCATCGCGGGACTGGAATGGCAACAGAGTAGCCTTCCTCAGAAGAAGCTGGAGCTGCCTCTAGTTTGCATTCGCCCGACATAATTTGCGAATTATTATTTGCCGGGTCTCTTCCTAATAATTTGTTAATCAGCTCTGATAATATCCTTTCAAGCTCTTGCCCTTTGCTCCACCTATACACCCCGGCTTTGACAAGATCAGTGTTGTTAGATATCAGACGCGAGAGAGGGTATTTGTCTCTCGGCATTACATAATCTTCTTTGCTTAGCTTTAAAGAGGGACAGTAATCTCCTCCTCCATCTCCCAAGTATATGATATTCTTTCTCGCTTCAGAATTATCTGATAAAATAATCCTTTCTATGATGTTTCCCTGCATTTTTCCCCCAAATTATACCTTTTATCAAGGATGTCAATGGGATCACGTTTAAATAATACAATCTAATTAAAAATATATTAAATGTAAACCTTGCACATGTTTGCAGGGCAAAGTGTACAGCCATGATGAGAAATGCTGGAATCATGAAAAGGTGAGATTCGAAGCCTCCCTTCTTCATCGACAAAGCTCGGATTTGAAATAATCTCGGTAAAACAGTCAAAAATACCGTAGTTCTTGAGTACGGTCTCTATGAAGAATACGTTTGCATCACTCACTACTCTCAAATCACACCTTAAAAGAAAGGAATTTAAGTGTAAGAAAAAGGAAAAATTGTATCAAGCACTAGTTAAGTTGATTAGTACGAGTGATTAAGCTGAGATCAACAGTAACAATCAGTATTTACCCAAGGGAGTGAGCTGATCTAATTGCAGAGACAATATGTGGATCCACAATCATTTCCTTCAAACAGTTAGCAATGTCACCGATTGATTTCCCTTGCAAATGCAACTCCGACATCACTCGATCCTGAATCAGAAATTTGAAAACCATTTTAACAATCAGTGGAATGATTTTAATTCAAGTCCTGTTCTTACTTGATCCAACAAAGAGTTGTCTAATTAATGAAATAAACAGTACCAATAAGCAAAAAAGAAATAAATAACAGTACATACATCAGCAGCAGCATGCAGTTTTCTAACTTACAAAACTTTGTTCCCTTATACATAATTAGAGAAAAGTGGAGGGTTAAGAATGAAAAATGATTAACGCGTGGGTATAAGTGAATAACCATGAGGGAGTTCCAAGGGAGAGAGGGACGGAGAAGCTCAAAGAAGGAAGAGGCGCCGAGCTGCGTTACAACCCAGTTATCGCTGTCATTTTCTATTATAGTCCTATCAAAATCAAATATCACCACCACACCCATTTGTTTCTCTTTCTTCTTTCCTTCTCCTTTCCCTTTTCTTTTTCTGTGATATCTCTGATTCTGTTTTCTTCCCTTATCCCCCTCGGCTCCAAGCTCCAGTTGGAGGCGGAGTTGTGTTGTGTGTTATTCTACTTCTACGCCGCGTATTTATAAGACACGGAAAAGTCAAAAGTGGGTTTCTTTTTTTTTTTTTTTTTTGAGGGAAAGGGTTTCTTTTTTTTTTGAGGAAAAAAGGGTTTCTTTTCTCTTTCCGAAAAGAAAAAAGCTTGTTTGTCAGATGTGACACTTGTTGACTGCTCATTGGTGGATTAACAAATAAAACGCACTTACCGTGTTATTAGAGTGCGATTGATCATTTTCCACAAAGATCTATATAGCTACGTGTCGTTCAGATACCTTTGTGTTTTTGCTTTTTGGGTTTTTATTTTGTTTTTGAATTTAGACCATTCACCAAGAATTTAAAAAATTCTAAGAAAAGATGTTTATTTGGTTGGTAGATTTTATTTTCTTTAATGACTGATATAGATTTGTTGGAACAAAATGAAGTTATTAGAACATTCTTTATAGAATTTTTTTACAGAAAATAATGATAATTAACTGTTAAAGATGAAATCAAGTTATCAATTATCATGACAATTTTGACAACAATTTAAAAAAAATAAAAATCTATAATATATTCTTAACTTTGTAAATCAATTGCGTTTCAAATTTTGGTTATTTAATATTTTATCAAAGACATTAAATATAGTTATTGTAAATTGTATGCAACTTTTTGTTATTGGTAAATTATCCCAAACTTAAAAAAAAAACATATTTTATTTTATTTTATTTTATGTTTGTTATCAATCTTGTCAAAAACAACTCATGAAATTTTTTAAATTGCACAAATTTTAAGAGCATGTTCAGTCATATACTCATATCAGTCCTCATTTTTCCAAAACATGATTGGTACATTCACTGTGCGCCTAGTTTATCTCTTTTTTCAATCAAAGAAAACAGTCATTTTCGATACAAACAAACCAGAGAGCAAAGAAGTTTTTCTTTCTCTGTAAATATCATTTATTTCCTCCTTTAGATCTGAAATTAAGGCTTTTTATCTTTTTGTGTTTTGTCACGTGTAGACCATGATGAAATCACAGGATAGAGTGACAATAATTAATGATCCTACAATGGTAGTCAATCAAACCAAAAGAGAAAAAGCCAAGAAAGTTTCTTCAAGAGAAATGATAATTTAATCAATGAATGACAATTCTAGCCTACGATTTAACCATTGATGGAACAAATTTTCATATTTTGGTTTAAAGCAATTAAGTAGAACAAAAGCTCTACTTTGATCTTTTAGTAACCAAGGAAAAGATAATACCATTCATATTTTCAAATATTGTTCAAACTAAAAGAATTAATAATATCAACAAATGCGCTGAATAGATAGGGCCTTTATTGAATTTCGACAAGTCTTGAAATCATTTAGTTTAATATTTTTATAATTGAGTTTGATGGATAACCAATTCATCAAACTTCCGGAAGATTTCAGTAGTTCATTGTAACAAAGTTTGTTGGTGTATTACGATTATTTTGTTCAAATATTAAAATGTACATTTATGCTATAGTTGAATGGATAATTCAAGGTACATATCAGCTTTAATGGTATATATATATATAGAGTGTGTAAGCACCAAGTTCTATCGTACTTACGATCATATCTCAAGTATCAAAATGCAAATAGACGATCTGAACCGTTGAAAATGTTGTCCATACTAAAATCTACCTGGAAACAATTTTTTTATTTTTTGCAATTTTTTAATATTTATCGGATGGGTAGAACATTGAGTAATCTGACGATATACAGACATCAAATTTAACTCATTTCTAGTTTTCTACCCATCTGATAAAATAGTAAAAAAATTAATAAAATAAAAAAATCGGTTTCCAAGTAGATTTTAGTATGAACAATATTTTCAACGGTTCGAATCGATCATTTGTATTTTGATATTTGAGATATGATCGTAAGCACGATGGAGCTTGATGCTTACGTAAGTACCATAGCCTAACTCTCTCTCTCTCTCTCTCTATATATATATATATATATATATATATATATATATATAATTGTGCTACTAAGCTTTGCAAAATGCGGCTCGGATCGATAAATACCAACATTGAGAATGTTTGTCCTTGTGCTTTTTTTTATCGTCATGGCAAAACTTAGTCGAATAGGAAATTCTTCTATACCAATTTAAATTGAAACATCGCATCATCAGAGGGACAATTGGAATTCTCGGTAGAAAATTTCTTTTTCCTGTATGTTGTCCTACATCAATTTGTGCATCTATTGCGTTGAACATAAAATTACAGCATATCAGTTTTGTGCCATTACATAGACCATTTGATGGATCAAGATTTCGTAATAATATAATCGGACAACCCAGCTTCAATTTGAGAAGGTGTGGGGGCAGGCCACTCGAGGCCAAAGAGTTCAAAAATTACATTGTGTAGTGTTAGTCCTATCATCCTCCACTTTGTCAAAACTATAATAAATCATCTCATCTCCTGAAAATGCATCAATCATTTGTTGATTCAATTCATCAACGTACTCATTTTTTGTTGATAATATGACTCTAGAAATGATATACTCTGATGAACTCCCATCAAGATTGAGCAACGAAAAAAAAAGTCTATCAATTGCTGTTTAGAATCACCTTTTGAGTTGTATGAAATGATCAATTCTCCAAAAATGCGGATCAACTCTCCAACAATGATTCTTATGTTCCATAGCCAATTCTCAATAAATATTCAGAAAAATATGATTCTGTCAAAGACCTCATGTTTTGAATAAGATGTATTTTCTTGATTGATGATCACAGAAGAAACATCCTTAAATTTGAATCAATAATTTGTACTCTAATATCTTTCTTGATTGTGAAATCATTGAATCTTGATCATCATATTAACACAAATTACAAAACGCGATCTCATAATCATCAGAAGACGTTTTTTATCGTGTTTTACAAAAAACGGTAGCACGATTATATGTATATATGAATAAAGATAAAGAACTTGGTTCGGATGTATCCTAAAAGACAATATCGCAAGAATCGAAGTTCACGAGATTTGAAGTATCAATCAAAGCCTAAAAAATCACGACCCCAATTGTGAATTGTCATATATTTCACGGATGTAGATGACACACGAAATATGTAATGAAAAACTATGTTCTCTATCCAAATATCTTCTAATACGGCATATCTAGAAAGAGATTTGGTTAAATGCCTAGGTTATAGGCACATGCCTTTACCCTTCAGATGCATTTTCTTTTATTCGATGAAGATATAATTGTTAGAAACTCAACTCTAATGGAAATTGGAACTTAATAAAATTAAAGATTTTTTATCGAAAAACGTGCATAATTCTACAAAATTTTAAAGTTTTTTAGTAATCACGTAAAATTCAATTTAAATGCAAGACAAAAGATGTAACAAAAATGTTCAAGAATTACAACGAAATATAGAGAGGGGTGGAGAGCAAGAATTAGAGATAAGTCGATATATAATATAACGTGGTTCGATAATATTTATCTACTATACAGAATTTTGATTCCACACCTGACCGACACAAACAACATTATATCAAAGTGTTTACAAAATAATCCTTCACAGAACAAAGGATTCAATTCTTGAATAAAAAAGTGCTTGCAATTGACAATACAATTTGAAAGATATCACTTAAAGATAATCAGGCAATAGCTATCCTATACTAACTCTAATTTGAACAATAAGTTCTTTGTGCTCTCAAAGTGCTGTTAATTACTTATAAACTTAGGGTTATTTTCTTGTTACTCTTGAAAGTATCTGATCATTATATATAGGCATTGGACTATTATAACTCTATTTTCTGTCAAAATAATGCATGTGCGTTACCAACGAGATACAACTCGTTATAACGTCTTTGGCAGTTTCAAAAAATGCCCTCAAGCGCCTCTGCAGCTGACTTCTGGGTCGTACTCTTCAGGGAACTGTTATAGCGTTAGGGCTGTCAATGGGTAGGATATGATACGGATGAAGGTATTTTCATACTCATATCTATTAAAATTTTCTTTACTCATATCCTATCCATATCCATTAAAAATTTCTTTACCCACACCCTATCCATACCCATCAAAAATTTCGGATAACGAAACGAGTAACGGTAGATAATGGATGAAAAAAATTGTATGATTTTGACAAATTAATAGTATGAAATAAATATATACTGCTAAAATACAACAATAAATAACGTTCTAGATATTACAAAAATCACAAAATGTCTTCTCACGTCACTTGTCACTGAAGAAATATACTACTTGCTAATGAAACATTATAAAAAAAAATAGAATGCAACTCAATTTCTTTATCAATATACATGATGCATTATTTAATACTAAAACAAGACATGCATATTTCAATGATGTATAGTTTTTTTTTAAAATGCATATTTTCTAATTTTAATTTAGTTAATTGTTTTCAAACTATGATATAAATTATAATATATATTTATATAATTTACCCAATGAGTAACGGGTACGATATAGCTCTTACTCATATCCTTATCCGATAAGTTCACAAAAAAAAATTCTTACCCATATCCATATCCAATAAGCTAACGAAAAAATTTCTTATCCATATCTGCTTTAGCGGGTACGATACGGGTCGGATAAACGGCCAAAAGAGTTTCCTTGACTGCCGTATATAGCGTTCTAGTAACTCGTTGTAACGTCTTGCAAACCGTTGTGACGTCTTCCTCATATATTACTGTAACTGACAACTCAGAAATTTTATTACTTAGTCGACTTTTATCAAATTATTTAAAATTTCATTGACAAAATTGCCAAGATAATTAATTTTCAAGTGATCCCTCCTCTGTACTCTTCCATAACAAATTATTTTGCAAACTTTAATGTTGTATGCAATTAAAATAGCGTCTTTAATGTTATATAGCGTCCTAGTAACTCGTTGTAACGTCTTGCAAACCGTTGTGACGTCTTCCTCGTATATTACTGTAACTGACAACTCATAAATTTTATTACTTAGTCGACTTTTATCAAATTATTTGAAATTTCATTGACAAAATTGCCAAGATAATTATTTTTCAAGTGATCCCTCCTCTGTACTCTTCCATAACAATTAAAATATAAACCGAGTATATCCATGTCCTACAGTGCTTCTTGAATTGTTGCTAATTGATGACAGATTTCAAAATCTATATGAGAGAAAGGAACGACATAGTTTCTACGGTTTCTTTAAAACTTTAAAGAAACGATAGAAAATATATTTTTTTTAATCAAACTACTCTTTCGTTCTTTTTATAATAATTTATTTGTTCTTTTATTAATAACTAGAGCTGACATTTGAACTTCGTTCAAAAAATTGATAATATATATGGTTATTATTAAAAATTAGATTCTATGTTTGATTCATGTGGCGAGGCAATGCAAAGCAATTAGCGAATTTCGAACTTCTACACGGAGATTGCAAGAAAATTGTCATATATTATCCAATTAAACAATAAACGACTCAGATCAAGACGGTAAAAGAAATAAACGATCCAGATTGAAGTGTCGGCGTGTCTTTGAAGCCGACACGCCAACACACACCCATCTTTATACTATTTTAGAAAACACTATTTCCCTCCTCCGTGGTGTACGGACCGTATCTGCAGAACTTTTTTCCGGTCTTTGCGGAGCTTGATCTGGACCGTCAGATTAAGGATCAATATTCAATCGTCAATTATATGATTCTGAGGTTTTTATATAAATAATCTGGACCGTTGATCTTTACTACATCGATTTAGATCAAAAATTCGGCAGAGCGGAGAATTTTGTTCCGTTTTGTGGTGTTGTAAAGGGCCCAGTTCATTGGGCTTTCTTTAATTATGAGCTCAGAAGTTATGGGCTGTTCATTTGGGCTTCCTTTTACATCGTACTCCACCCGAAAAAAAAAAGAGGAAATATTAAAGTGGGAAAGGAAGGAGGTGGAAAGAGATGGAAGGGAATGAAAAAAAACAATTATTTTAATTTTTAAGACGAATTTAGTATTGAATTTCACCTTATTTATTCGTATTCATCGGCTAATATCCGGATTCTGGATTCATATTCAAATTCGTTGAATTTTTCATTGTCCACGCATCCCGCCCGCCGATAAATTTACGGGCTTGCGGTGTAGCTGGTAACTTATGATAGCCGATAGCAGTTATCGAATCAAACGACCTCTCAAATTCACAGCCGACATTATTCGATCCAAAATCCGATACAGGATATGTCCGGAATGACAAGAGATAATGCGATACTACCAACAATTAGTGAAGATGTTTTTTTCTTTGTTGCATTGAAACCATGGCCTTGATAAAAGAATTACAAGTCTTGAAATTCTCCATGCTAAATCAACCAAAAATAGTTATCTACACTGATTGTCAAATACTTGTTACTATCATTAACACAAAATCTATGCAGGAAATTTCATCATGGCAGGCAGAGCAGATGGTGGCACAATGTCTGAAAGAGATTGAAGAGATGCAGATGGTGGTACAGCTACAGCACATATGGCGAGTTTTACTAAGGAGGCACATGAGCTAACAAATCTGACAAGAATTACACAGCGCCAAAAACTTATAACGTATTAGTTGTATGGTTGGAAAGTATCTAGGATGAGCAAGTTCTTGAAAAAAGGTTTAATATTAGATTATATATTTATATTAAGACTAGTTTAAGGTTCCTACTTTGTGTTTTGTAAATATAGATGGAAACCTTGTTAAGTTTATTTGTAAATGGCAGCCCACTTGTTATGATCTTGGGGGCCCAATATGTACGACAAAATATTTTAGATCTAATATATGCCTACGGGCTTTGAGTTGTCAAAAAATAATTAAGCGGGCCGTCTGATGCGGTCGTATCGTCTAAAAAACTCGGCTCGGTTCGGCCCGACCCGGTCCATAAAATCTGCACTTCGAACACAATTATCCGATGTTCCGATGATAAACCTCAACCATCTCTTCTCCGACCGACAGGGTTGCAACTAAACCCTAGACATGTCTCTCTCCGCTATCTCCTCCGTGCCTCGCGCAAATTCCATGCTCGCTTTCCTCTCCAAATCTAGCTTAAATTCGATCCGCCTTCTCTCTACCTCCGCCACTTTACCGAATACATTCCACCCCTCCTATGCCTCTCCTTCCGATCATCGTTCCCCACCTCGCGCGAACCAGATGTATCCACCTAAAACCGATCAGTGGTCTCCACCTGTGTCCAATCATCGGAGGCCACCTCACCACCAGCAGTCTCCACTAACACCTCCACTGGCTACCTCAGCTCCTCCTCCATCTGATCTCGGCGCTTTGGCGCATGCTGGGAAGGTCAAAGAAGCAATTGAACTACTCAATCAAGGTGTACGTGCACCCCATCCGCACACTTTCTTCTCCCTGGTATCATCCTGCACCACGCCAGAATCACTTGATGACCTCAAAAAGGTACATGACTACTTCCTCAGGTCTCCATTTCGCGGTGATATGAATGTAAACAATAGATTGCTTGAGATGTATGGTAAATGTGGTGCCATGACCGATGCACGCCGCACGTTCGATCATATGCCTGACAGAGATATGGAGTCGTGGCACATTATGATACATGGATATACCATAAATGGTAAAGGGGATGAGGGTTTGCAATTGTACGAACAGTTGCGATTGGCTGGTGTCACCCCCAATGCACAGACATTTGTTTTGGTTTTGTCTGCATGTGCTGCTGCTGAAGCAGTAGAAGAAGGCTTCATACACTTTGTATCAATAAGTAAAGATTACGGTGTTGCCCCTGGGGTTGAACATTTTCTTGGCCTAATTGAGGTTTTAGGAAAGTCGGGGCATTTAAATGAGGCAGTGGAGTACATAGAGAACTTACCGTTTGAACCAACCATTGAGATTTGGGAGGCGTTGAGAAACATGGCCCATGCACAGGGAGACATAGACATGGAAGATTGGGTAGATGACATCTTGATCTCCCTTGACTCGTCTCGAGCTGACCCAAAAAGGGTCCAGGCCCCACTGCCTAAACGACGCCTTGGTATCAACATGCTTGATGGTAGAAACAAACTAGGAGAGTATCGCCTGCCCCCAAAAATCGTAAAAAAGGCGGTGAATGAGCAGGTATATGTGCCTGATACGAGATATGTATTACATGACATATGCCAAGAGGCAAAGGAGCAAGCACTCTTGTACCACAGTGAGAGATTGGCTATTGCATATGGGCTGATAAGCACCCCAGCAAGGACTCCACTTAGGATCATCAAGAATTTGAGGATCTGCGGTGATTGCCACAATGCGATCAAAATCATGTCGAGAATTGTTGGGAGAGAGTTGATTGTGAGGGATAACAAACGGTTTCACCATTTCAAGGACGGCAAGTGCTCTTGCAATGATTACTGGTGAACTGCATCTCAGGTTTGTGGTTTTCTTATACTATTCAATGTTGGTTTCGGATTTGGAGATGGTGTTTATGTAGAGGTTTTTTGTGGTCGACATGGAGGAACTTGATGTAAGATGCCCGTCTTGAAGCCATTTCTTGTGGAGCAAGGCTATTGAACTTTGCAAAGCACGCGCTTTGTTGATTTTGAGCCGTTGAATTGCTTATAAAAAAATTATTGCAAAGAGTCCAAAATTCAATAATCCGCAATCACAAAGCGTATACTTTACAAAGTACAATCTCTTTCTTTTGGGTAATTGCAATGGATGAATAATATCAATATACCCATGGTAGGGTGCATGTGATTTTGCTAGATATACCATCTTTCTTTGCCTAGACTCTGCATTATGAAGTGTTACCAGATAAAACTTTCTGGGAAGGGTGAACACTCAGTACAAGGAATATAATGTATTTTGTATTTCCTGACAATTATTACGTTCAAAATTCCGAGAGTTAAAATTGTAGCCATAAAATGCCGAAAGGTAATATGCTGGCAGGTCCTCTCTTTTTCTGTATTAAAATAAGAGTATTTGTTGTTAATTGTAATGTAATACTAAAATCTTACTAATTTCAATTTAAGAATCAAGTTATTTAAGGTGATGGAGCCACGGAATTAGATTTGTGTGTATTCAGGTCAAAATCCATAAAGTTCTTAATATATATTGTATAACATCATCTTAGCATGGATATCAATATGTAGTTTTATTGACAGTGAAATAATAAAATGTAGTTTTATGGATAGTGAACAAGCCTCTTCATAGCCGTAACGAGCCTCACATGGGCTTTTTCAACGTCCTTAAAAATTAATACAATTTCTATCTTATTTGAAAATGCTCCAGCTACTTGTTATGGGCTTTACTGGACTGGACAGGTACGATCCAAAATCCAAACCTCAGTTCTTGCAAAAGTACATGAGAAATTTTCAGACAGTTATTTTTTGCCCAAAGGAGGAACATTTAGGTAACCAATCTGTATTGTATTAGTAAAGCTTTCCTGTTTCAGTGACAACAACTGACAAGATTCTTTGGATTTTCTTGTCTATTACAAAAGACAAACCAGTGAGCCGTGAATAATTAGATGATAGGGTTGTGAAATGTACTTTACGTTGTTGCTCCTTTAAAAGTCCATTTCTTGTTTCCTTCCTGACTTCCTGTCGATATATAATATATTTACTTCCAAATTCAATTTATTTTTACACGAGGAAATTAATGATGTTACTGATTAATCTTCTTTTAGGTTAGACATACAAATTCTACATAACATAAATGGAACTTGCTATATATCATTACAAAAATACTAGAAAGTGCAGCTTCATAGGGATAAGAAGAGCTTCATTGGGATACAAGCAGTAACTGATTCAGAAGCTATTTAAGTCCGAAT
>CAXKVX010001607.1:0-51922 GCA_964058865.1 Eleocharis quinqueflora | reverse complement strand
CGTAGTTTAAATACGAAAAAAGAGATAACTTCGACATTGTATTTGCATTTTTATTATACATAACAGATTTTTTTGTTTTGTTTTTTCCTAGTCTCAGCTGTGTCGTAGTATAAATGATTAAATAATGATGCTGAAAACCTTTAGAAGATGGAAACATTTTAAGACAGTTTAATTGTATGTCTGAAGTGATTGATGAACTGTTGGTTGAATCTAGAAACAATATTATATTTTTTTTAGAAAAGAGCAGGTGCTGACTCTAACCTGGTGGGCTCCACGAACTTGTCGTTTCACGCTTCTCTTTCGTTTCTATGGTTAATCTGCTGCACTCGGTGTATGTATTAGAGATATGTAACGAAGCTTTGGCATCTGCAGCTTAAGTGCTTAACCCATTGAAATATTATATTTTTTTTTCATTTATTATTCTCAATAAAGAAACAATAATTTAGTCTTATATTTGAAGATAAACAAGGTATGCACCAATTTTTAGATCTACATTGCAGATAAACTTAATTGAAGCTCCAAATAGTGCTGAATTAGAATTGTTGGAGGATGAGGACTTGTTAGGAGTGTGAGGAAGCTCAAGGATACTAATTTAAACTTAAGAATTAATTTAACATATGTTTTAGAATAGTGAAATTATTAAATGTAATTTCAGTTGATGCTGCATTAGAATAGTAGTTTCTCAGCATTTTTTTCTTCTTTTATTCTCTTGTATTTGTACGATACAACTCTTCTGCACTAAATACAATGTAACTTTTGTGCTTTCAGTTAATGGAAGCATGCGGCCTCCACTTGAGGCTCCTTATTAAAAAAACAACTTTTTTTTTTTCTATTTTTGTTGATACACGAGGATAGGAGCAGATTTAAGATTTTCGTCAGGGAGATAAGATTTATAATTTTTTTTCAGGAGGACAAAATGACGTATATTTTGAAACATACATGGTTATTTTACAAATTTTTTGACAAATCGTACAAATACACATGATTATTTTGCAAAATTTTGTTCAGGGAGCACTTGCTCCCTGAAGTACTCTGCATCCGCCCCTGCATAAGGAGAAAAGAAGAACGGTTTGAAAAATAATAGAAGTAATATATATTAAGTAATAAAGTGAACAATAAATAAATGAGCATATAAGAATATGCAATTTATTTTTGTCTTGCTATTTGTAGCTATTATATCTGATTTTTTTTTGAAAATAAATAACATCTGAGATCTTATTTGAATCATGTTTCTTAAAAGAATATAAAATTTTTTTCCAAAGAAATATTCAACAATCAAATAGACAATTATTATTTTTTATATTTAAAAGTCGTGTTAACTCTTACATTTATTACTTAAATATTTTTGTTGCTGGTTTAAACTTGTGTCTCTACACACCCATCGCTATATTGTCACATGTAGTTCTAGACAATTTAAATTAAAATATAATTTTATAGATATTTTTATATAAGGAGCCATGTTATGTATTTATTACATTTCAAATGTCATTTGCGAAATTTCAATATTTCTGCTCATAATAGTTTGAATTGATAATTTCATTAAAATTATTTTAATTAACTATCACTTGAGCTATTATTTTAATTAACTATCATTAATACATAAGAAAGGAAACAAAAATATAGAAAAGAAAAAATAAAGCAATATATACGTCTGAAACTAACATTACGGAGTGGACCGGGCGTAGATAAAGAATGCACTAGGACCCAGTTATTGTCTCTTTGTCGTTTTTATTGTGTCAGAGCCTCCCGCGAACTTCTTCGTCTCCCTTTCTATTTCAGAAAAACCTCTCCTCTGGGGAACAAAAATGAAGAAGAAATGGTAAAATTGAAAAGAGCTGGCGCGTCGCTGTTCTAATCTCTAGAGACGTGCCATCTGTACCACAATTCCTTCTACGCTTTTCAATTGAAATCTTCTCGTCAAACTTAAGGTCGTAACGGGGCTTGGAGCCCTTCCCCTTCTTTCAAAAATTGAAGACAAAAAAAATACTCAGTTCCTGATAGATAATTTCTCCTTTTGTTGTGTCAGATTAATTCTTTGAATTCGATACTTTCTGTGGTTGAATTTGTTGATTGAGTTATCGGCTATGGAGGAAGGAACAAGGATGTCAGATCCGCTTGATAGAACGGGGAGGCCTCGTAAGTTTCCTTTTTTTTTTTTCCTAATTATTTTTCCTTTTTTTTTCATTTAGTCTGAAGGATGAAATTTTGGTTTATTTTGTATGTAGTCTTTTTGTTTGATGTATTGATTGAAGAGTTTAGGTTCTTTTGTTTTGGTACTTCTAGAGTTGCACCTTAAAAAAAAGCGATGTGGTTGAGTATACTACTTTTCATTTAAGCACACGATGTTGATTGCTCTAGCCTCTAGCGGTTAGTAATTAGTACTTTCAATAGAGTCGGACCTGCCTTTAAATATACCAGCATTATTTGCTATGATCAGAGTCCTTTTGGTCAAATCAGGTCAGAAGCATATACCAACAGGTACCACTACCTTTAATCATTTGGCTTAATTTCATCTTAGTAAAGGACAGAAAAAGGCAAACGATTTATTTTTTCATGATTTTGTTGTTGTGTATTTACTCATAAGGGGTCGTGTTGGTTCTTTTGGAAACTGTCAAGGAAATATATATTCCCTGTGAAACTGAGAAAGTTGTTCACATATCTATCCAGTGAAATATGAAAAGTGAGAAATATTTCTTATTCACATGTAAATTGTCATCAATTTTTCATGGGTTCCTCCTTTTTTTAATCTTTTAATCTCCTTGAAGTGCTAAAATTTGTAATTAACTGGCTTCCTCACTCAAGTAGTACTGTAGCACAAACTATGTGAGAGGGAGTAATAGTTTCTAATATGTAAATAAAACTAAGATGTTAAGGTATGTCTGGAGTTGCCGGAAAATAAATCCATTTTAACTTTATCTGGTTAGGCGTTGAGCGGGAAAAGACACCAAGATCGTCAGATGTAGAGAACACATACACGGATGACGAGAGGAAAGAGAAGAAACTTAGCGCCTTCAAGAAAAAAGCAATCAGTGCTTCAAACAAATTGAAGCACTCTTTCAAGAGGAAAAGAAATAAGGGTGAAGCTAGGCCTGGATCAATTGAGGATGTTAGAAATTTGGAGGAATTGCAGGCTGTAGATGCCTTTCGTCAGGCTCTCCAACAGGAAGACTTGTTGCCACCTAAGCATGACAGTTATCACATGCTATTGAGGTACTTCTCTTTGTCTTACAGTTTTTTTTTTATTTCTTTTTCTGAGTAATAGACAAGGATATTTGCTCTTGAATATCTCAAAGTTGATCTTAAGTCCTCCAGTGGTATTTTGCTTTCACTGAATTTCGAACCTACGACATCTCATACAGGGAACGTTGCTCTTAACCACTAGGCTAAGAGCTAGTTCTTATCTTCATTTTTATTTTTATTCTTAAAAATCCCAAGGCATGTCTGCTATCCTTGCTGGCATTTTCTTTCTGGCTTTTCGAGAATTTTCAAACACACAAGTTCCCAAATGGTACTAGTTGATATACATCATAGTTGTCGGGGAAATTTTCTCAAAATCAACTTATAAAAAAGTTGTAGCAGAACCTTGTTTTCATTATTTGGAGAAGCCCTTTTCAGAAGTTAAAATAATTGTGAGAGCTTCATATATATTTTAGTAGCCTTTTTCTTAACAACGTTGCTCATGCTATGTGAAGGGCAATTATCTCTCTGTAGTAAGCAGAGAAGTTTGACAAGTCCTGGATTTAGGAGAAATTGAACCCATGACCTCTTGACAGTTTCATGTGCCTCTTTTTGCAAGGGAATATAGGCAATATTTTAGCCAATTGGCCATTGGAAGGGAAGGAAAGCCCATTTTTGCAAGAAAAGGGAAATAATATATTTGATTGTAAACAACTTGTATACTTTACCATCTCAGGTTTTTGAAAGCTCGGAAGTTTGATATCGAGAAGGCAAAGCAAATGTGGTCAGATATGCTTCAGTGGAGGAAAGATTTCGGTACCGATGATATTCACGTACCTCCTTAATAACTCTACTATTTATAATTTTTGGTTGTTTTCATTGTATTGACTCTGGTTTCTTATCTTAATTCTTATTTTTTTTTCCTGTGGAACAATTCCATGTCCTCTGCTGAAATGCATGATACAAGACACTTAAAAAAAGGAAAAATGTCACTGTAAATTATACACTTACAAGACCTGTAGCTCTCACTAAATCTCATTTATCCTGTCAGAAGATGACCAAATTGCCCCTCTATCCTCATTATTTCCATCTGCCTTTATGAGAAAGATGGCACTGGTGGTAGTTATAGCTTTTGGGGGCACAGTCTATATTTGTCCATTTTGAACTTTCGGCTTGAAATTTATGTTGTTTATAATTAGGACTTCATATATGAAGAAGAAAGCACAGTATTAGAATACTATCCACAATTCTACCATGGTGTTGACAAAGAGGGCAGACCAGTGTATATTGAGCTGATTGGGAAAATAGACCCAGTAAAGCTGATTCAAGTCACAACATTAGACCGATATGTGAAATATCATGTCAGAGAGTTTGAACGGTGCTTCAGAGAGAAGTTCCCTGCTTGCTCTATTGCAGCCAAAAGACATATTGAATCATGCACCACCATACTTGATGTGCAAGGAGTGGTAGGTACCGACTTCTATTTTACTCTCATTTAAGCACTATGGGACTGTTATGTTCATACACGGTTTTATGTTACTGGTGCTTGTATGTGATTGTAAGAACCAGTCTGACTAGGTTCTAGTATTATCTCTCTTTTTGTTCTTTAATAATCTGATGTTGGCTCAGAATGACTTCTGTTGTAGAAATCAGAGAAGTGCAGAAAGCTGGTAATTTTTAAGGACTTTTGAAAATGGTGATAATAACAGCACTTAATGAGCAAGTAATTTCTTTTACTTTTAAATCAGGGATTAAAAAATTTCACCAAGCATGCTAGGGATCTTATTATGCGGCTTCAGAAGATTGACAGCGACAACTATCCAGAGGTTCTGTATTTTCTCCCCTTGGTACTTGTACTAGGTAGTATACTGTTGAGCACACTGATACAGAAAAGAACAAATAGTACAAGTAAAATAAACAACCAATCTAGCTAATGTGATAATTTGGTTAGTACCTTGCTGATAAGGGTCTCATACACCTTGTAGATTTATATTTCTATGGCGCTTATCTGTCCTCACTTTCTTTTTCAGACGCTGTCCAGGATGTATATTATAAATGCTGGGAGTGGTTTCAAGATTATATGGGGCACTGTGAAGTCCTTCCTTGATCCAAAAACCGCCTCTAAGATTCAAGTACCCATTGAAACTTTATGGTTTTATAATTGAAATAGGATCCATAACAATCTCAGAACTTGAAATCTTTACAACATTTACAAATAGAATTAAAGTACTTGGAAAAATTAGAAAATAAACCTTTTAGTCATTTGAGGAACCATAAAATGTTCATCAAATCTTAATATTTTCCATGTGGATGAACTTTGTATGGGATAGGATCACACCCAAAGTGTTGAATTTCGAGAATCACTATAAAAGGTGATTGCCATAATTGCCGAACTGAAATATGGCCAAGACCTAACTCTTTAGAACTATCAATTATCTGTTCTTTATCATATTATTAAGTTGCTTACCTTCGACCTGAAACAATTTTACCGATTGCAGGTTCTAGGAACAAAATATCAGAACAAGTTGCTGGAAATAATTGATAAAAGGTTTCTTTTAGAATTCCTGTGGTTAACTTCTTCTAGCTGATATTTGAAAATTGTTCTTACTTTTGTCCTTTTAAATATTTAGAGAATTACCAAAATTTCTTGGCGGTGAGTGTACATGTGCTGAGTATGGAGGTTGCATGAGATCTGATCGCGGACCATGGAAAGACCCAGAAATCCTGAAGGTCTCTCTCTCTCTCTCTCAATGTGAGATTGTGTTATCGGTAGTTTTTGGTATTTGCATGTATCTTGTACTATTATGTTTTATCTTATTTAAAACAAAACTCAACATTTATCATAGTAGCAACTGACATGAACACCTTTTATGACAGAGTCACCAGCTCATATGAGAATTGTTTTGTAATCTCTATTAGGATTTTCTTTTCCCCATAAACCATAAAATAATAAGAACTGAGGAAAAAAAAATGTAATGCTGGATTCTAATTTCTTTTTCTCTTATTTATCAATAATTTTATTGTGTAATATAAAATAAATATGTTTATCAATTGTTTGTCTGCTCAACTTAGAAAGGTTGCAAATAACCTAGAGTTCTTGTCAATGTAAGTATGAAATATGGGGTCTGAGTATTACTAGAACTTTTAATGTGGTTTGCCAAAATTTTCTTGCAAAAATCCAACTAATTTCTGGTTTTGAGCTACTTGTTCAGTTTTTTGTAATAAAATTTCTTTTTGGAAGCTTAGCCACCAAACAGTTAACTTTCAAGTTTATAAATAAATATTAGGTACTTGACCTCAGTTTGTCTATATAGCTTTTCCTATTGTTACCAATACACAAAATTGAATTAAAACAGAGTGAAGTTGTTAAGCAATGTGCCATAGTGGTAATTTTTTTTCTTCTGTTATTTTATCTTTTTTTTTCGGGCAGAGGGTGATCAGTGGTGAAGCAAATTTTGCTCGGCAAATTGTCACCATTTCAGGTGGGAAGATCATAGCATACTCTAAACCTGCTCTTCGAGTAAGAACAGTACCAAATTCTTTTTTATTAAAACCCTTTTGACATTTGGCTATATTATAGAATCTCCCAATACATTATATATTAAAGTATTAGGCATCATTAATTAAATAGCATACCAATTGGGTCCGCTCTCTGGTTCTATCACAAAACTAAGCAAACTTTTTTCAAAAGTGAGGCAAAATAAAAATTGAACTAAAAATAATACTGTGGTTGACCAGGCCAAAGGAAACAGTGACACATCTGCAGCTGAGTCAGGTTCAGAGGCTGAAGAGACGATTACTCCTCGGCGATCAACAAGCCTTCCTAACCGTATACTGGATTCTGTTGATGAAGAGGTTCTAAATGGAAATTTCTTACAGTTTGTATTTTATGGGATTTTTTGTGCTCAGCCTTAGCACCACAGTTGCGACAAAATTTGTTTTACTGTAGATAAAAATATTAACAAAACTCTGTTAATCACACTAGTGAGCTATTTTTATGCTTTATTTTGATTAAAAGTTGGAAGCTTCCAAATTTTTTTTCTTGCTACTTAGTTTTGTATTTTGTTCGTACATGTGTTGTCTATTTCTTATGTGTATCATCACCTCCATAATTCCTTTTGCCTTTTATTGTGCAGATAAAGTTGAGAAAAAACACAAATACCTCTGGTGCTGCCCACTCAGATATAGAAGAGCAAGTCATTGACAAAGTTATTGATTCGGGATACTATAGTGCTTCCTCCTCTACTAGACGCACCCACTCCAGCAGTATGATTTTCTCCTCCTACCCACAGATTTCAAAATTTGGATAATGTGGGAACCTTTTTTTATGTCATAGAAAAACAATGAGGTACTTATTTCATTGACCTAAAAGGCTGAATTACTATGTACTTTTCTGATATAGGAAATGCATTGACAAAAGTACCGTCGACCATCAGATCGCAAACAGTAACATGGGCCACAGTTTTTGTCATGAGCCTCTTCTCAGTTGTTCGTACCGTTACACACAGGCTTTCCAAAACCGTGCCAAAGAACCAGTACCAGTATGACGACTACTATCCCCACCCCCCACTTGAGAATGCATACCATTTGCGCCCTCCCTCTCCTGCACCAACTTATGCACAATCCGACTTACTTGAAAGTTTAGTTCGGAGGATGGGAGAGATGGAAGAGAAACTTGATATTTTACAAAAGAAGCAGTCACATATGCCGTCTGATAAGCAGGAAATGCTCGAGGCAGCAGTACGCAGAGTTGACGCATTGGAAGCTGAGCTCATCTCTACTAAAAAAGTATGTGCCAGACCATGAATACCGATTGTTACCCACTTTTGTTACCAATACTGTGATGAAATCATTTAACTATTTCAAGAATATAGCTTTTCTGCCCTGAATATGTTGCCTCATGCCTCTATCAATAATGTTCTTGTCATGGATATCATTTGGAACTAATTTGAAGAGGCTTTAATTTGAATTTTATTTGACATAGGCTCTCCATGATGCTCTTATGACGCAAGAGGAGTTGCTTGCATATATTGACAGGCAGCAAGATGCTAAGTTCCGGGTATGTCGAACACTACTACCTTTCTGTTTGGTGTCAAGTCCTGTTTTTGACCACACATTAGTTAGAAATTTTTATTTACATTCCTATAGTGCAGGAGAAATTTCCTTCCTGCATTTTCTACTTTCTTAACATCGTGTCCAAATTGGAGGTGAACTATATGCCAGGACATACTGGTCGTGGACCATCCTGGTACCATACTTGTATGAGAAATTATTGGTCGAAGTAATACCTTGGTATGGTTTTATGTTAAGAGAGCCTATTTCGATCATCACTTTGTAGTTCACAAAAGGGTAATTGGGTAGGTATCTAAACTTAAAATTTTTGTTTTCCTTTGACAGAAGAGGAGATTCCTTTGCTTCAAATAATTGGATATGCACTTGAAAGAAGATTTTTTTGTGTGGTTTGTGATCCTTCGTTGTGTACTATGTGATATATAAGCTTCAACAGATGTATATTACGAGTAGTTAATGTATTGGTTGTTCACATTGTATTATGTTTTCACCATCCCCTTGTGTTTTCTTTGCATGCTGATGTTTTGAAATGGATTTTGGTGCCCTACACAGGCTACACCTGTGTTGTGTAGAGCATCATTTGTTGATTTTTGCACAGAAGCAAAACATCTACATTTTTGCATTTTGTTGTTAGAATTAGGTTATACACACCGATTGCAATAAACCAAGAAAGAACGGGGGGACGCATGTAAATATTTTTCTGGAAAAAATAATAGATGTTTTCTTTGAAGTCAATTTCCTTTTTTTTCCTCAGATAAAATGTTAGATCCTTTTTTGGAATTGTTTAAGTTCCTTTAATTCTTTTACGTATATATCGAAGATCGCATGTTTCACTTATAAATCCAGCCATTTGATTGAAATTAAAAGGCCGTGGGTATGTATTTCAGCCTTTGTTGAATCTGCCAAAATAAATTATTGGCATTTGAGCATAACGAGAGATCAATTAAATTCAGGAGAAATAATTGTTACTTCATATTCTTCATTTGAAAAATATTTATATTTAATATATAAGTTATTATATGTCTAAACTTGTAATTGTTTATATAATTAAAATAAAAGTATCTATCATCTTTTTTATCCATCAAATAATCATGTAAAAGTTCAAGATATAGCTTAATTGGTCAACAAAGGTGCGTTTGACATTATTTGTGTTCTTTTTTTGTTCTGGTTTTTTTAAACAAAAATCACGTTTCTGCTTCTCTTATTCTGTTTTTACAATTTCTTCATCTCAGGAGCTACTCATCCAAACTTCTCCAAACAGACTAAATTATTGCTTTCTCAGTTTTTTTATCAGTAGAAATACAAGTTATAAATACTTCTTATCAATCTGTTTAAACACTGAGAAATGTGGACAGATCAATTTTTGTATAACGCAAAAAATATTTAAATTCGTGTATTTATTGTTTAATTAATCGTTCTTAAAAAAAATGTGGACAGATCAACTTGCTCATTTGGAGAGTATTCTTATTCTTAAAAAAAAAATTCGAATTAGTTAGGATTCAATAAAAATTGAATCGACTTTTTTAGTATAATTGCTATGCTTAGTGTGTGATTCGTTGGGTTTTTTTTTCTTTCAAAGTAAGAAAAGAGTTTTTTCATCTTAAAGAACACACGAATTATCTATTGTTTTGAATAAAACAAAAAGATATTACTAATAATCTATGTGACTCTCACTAAAGTCTATATTCTTATGTAAATAAATATTTTTTTTTTCTGATCTTAACTTTACAAACAAGATGTATTAAGTAATATTTTTTATATATTATATTTAAATGAAAAACATGGAAAAAATAAAATAATAGAAAAAAGAAAGGAAAATCATAAAGTGTTTTGATCATGTTTGTAATTAGTTCGTAGAGACCAATAGAAAATAAATAAACACTTAAATAATTTTGTGTTCAAGCATCATTGATTGTCTCCTTAATTTTATTTTTTATTAAAAATATATAATGTAAATATTTTTTGATATAATTAATAATTACTATTATATTATTATTTTGGTTTACTATTTTTTATTTAAAACTTTTAAAAAGGGACAAAAAATTGATTTTTTATTTGTATTAATTCTTATAATTTGAAATCATTCTTAAGTATTTCGACGGAACCTATGACTCTATAGAGTATTAGAGTTCTATTAAAAAAAATCGAAAAATTCATTAGGTGAGATGGCGAAACAAACTAAGAAAAATTGAATTATTGATTTTGATTCTGAAAGTCATGAATTGAATCTAGGATTGAAAGAAAAAAACGAAAAAGAAAACAATAAATATTAGCAGAAATAGGAGTAGGTCCTTTCATGGCATCAGATAACCATATGTGAAGAGAGAATTGTGTCGATTTAGCAATAGCACCAATAAATAATGAAAAGGTACATGAAGTTGTAAATAAAGAATCACTCCATTTTTTTTATGAAACTAGTGGTTATTTCAAATAAATCTCAAAATCCGAAACCATCAATTATCCAATAAAAAACTAAAATTTCTTCGGAAAATAAAATTATTGGGCTTAGATTGATCTTAATCGAATTTTATTCTATGAGGTTTGATCATGTTATTCATGAGGATTCCGTAAATATCCCATCGCAAAAATAGAAAGTTCGAAATAATGTAGTTACTAATTCAAGAATTGGCATGTACGAAGATTTCATTCTCGATTCTACGAGAATTTTTATGAAAGCCTTTCATTTAATTCTCTTCCATGGAAGCTTCATTTTCCCAGAATGTATCATTCTTTTTGACATAATTTTTCTTCTGATAATCGATTCAACCTCTGATCATAAAGATAGACCTTTCTTGTTGCGATTTGGGCAGCATAGGTTGTTCTTTATTTTGGACATTTGAATCGTGAAGTGCCAGCAGAATTCCAAGAAACTACTTGACCCGCCAAATATGTAACAATTATCATGGTATTGTTAGAACTTGCCTGAATTGACTTATTTTTCAATTCCATAAATCTGGCATTCTTAGAAATTCAAAAATAAGAATTAAGAAGCGGAAGGATTCGAACTGAATTAAACAACTCTTAAGTAATTTAATCAATTAAATAAATTAACTGAATCAATGTTTTGTTGAAAAAAGTTACTTTTAAATCTAGTATAACGTAGAAAGGCATCAAAATCAACTGAATTCTTCTTTCCAAAGAGGATTTAAAGAAGAATAAAAAAAGTATATATTTTTCACGTTAGCAATCTAGCAATTCATAAAATATTAATTTCAGAATGTATTCCGTATTACAATTCTAATTTCGTGGCATGATCTTTTAGACAAACTTTCTAATTTTTAGTTTAAAAATAAAAGAATGCACGTACTCAAAAGAACAAAGGCTAACGTGATTTTTTTTATTATTATCAGAATTGAACTGTTATTTGCTAATTGGATAGAAATGCTGTAGATATCATTTTCCGCAAATACCAGTTTATTGGTTAATTAATTTCCATCATTAATTATTCACTAAATTGGGCATTTAGAGACCCATATTACGTCTACCTACCTACTACATGAAATCAAGGAATCTTCTCTTTCATTCCACATATGCAAACAAAGAAATGAAAAAGAAAAAGAAAAAAGAAGAAGAAAAAGAAGGTGAACTCTCTACTCAAGTTGCTTGAAAGAGGAATTCTCCACCAACCAAAATATAATAAGTACACATGCAAGTGTTTGATTCTTTGAAAATTAAATAGCCCCTAATGCGCTGCTATAGGTGGGTCAAAGAGCTTGAGATAAAAATAGGTGGGAGACACCAGGAATCATATCTGCTGTTATTCTCGGGATAACAAGGTTTTGTTATTCTCAGATCTGACCGTTTACTTTTTATCTAACGGTTATATATATAATACATCGGGCTCCGTACAATCCATCTGAACCGTCCGTTCATCTGCGTGAAAATCTGAGCGATCGGACCAGAAAATAACAGAATCATGATGTTGCACTAATGGTGCCTCATCACTAGCGATTGGGAATGATTTTCATGATCTCTCATTTCATTTGACTAAGCATAGAAATGTATGTTCTATAGTTCTATTTGCTGGAGCATGCATGTGCTCTTAGATCTATATTGGGCTTGTGGCATGAGATGTCTTTTCCAGTAGAGTGTTTGGTTGGTTGACAACAAGTATTGACTTTTATATGCTACATAACAATGACATTTAGCTTATCTATCTTTGTTTTTTTCTAATGATGTCATGCTTTATTTATTGTTTTTGCTATATGTGCATTATGATGCTTGTATTGCGGAATCGGTTTCGCCGCCATTATTTTAATTGTAGGGAGTTGTCGTTGAAAGACTGGTACGTGAGACTTGTAAAATAATGAAATTCTTCTGAATTAAATTCACAGCGTTGAAATTTAAGGCAACGGTTCGAATCTGTTGCTATATTTATTCTGCCATCGAAATAATGACAGCAGATACAGATCCCTTGTATTGCTATGAAAGTTTTCTTATTTTGTTTCAGTATTTGTTCCAGGAAACCAGGTCATTCAATAGGAACTAAACTTAATTTAAAATATTAGATGCTCAAATTATATGTTTTGTACGGACAATATTCATTTCATGAAAAGTATATTTATTAAAAAAAAAACACATCGAAGACTTGAAGTTCACTCCAAACTCGCTGCAGAACAGATAACTGGAGCATTCTCACTTGGAACTGCTTGAGTTGTTTTTTGTAATTCATTGTTGATAGACTTACAACACACAAATAAATTAAAAAATAAACTTAAAACACTTCTAAACATAGCTCCTAACAAAATTTAAACTTCAAACCTCTTTCATAAAAATATCGTGTCTCACCAACCTAAATACTATATAGAACTTGGTATTGTAATTTTAAATTGTGAATTATTCATTGGCTAGGGAGGAGTATCAAATTTCCCCACTTATTAAAGAGGTCAATGATGGTGATTGGTGACCTACGCACAAGCTCCAATGGTAGTATTACAAGTCTACAAATCTCAACCTTTGCTCATCTCAAACCCCCTCCTCCACAAATCCAAAGTAGCTTTTCATTTTATTTGGCAAACAACACCTCGTTTTTGTTTTATTTGGTACTTATTGCAGCTTAATTAATAAGGAATAACATATTCAAGCTACAAACTTAAAAATCATTTGCAAAGGGTAATGTATTTCAATAAGCCTGCTATTCTAATGTCATCAATTTCTAGCAAATCAAAGTTCATTTTATTTTCTTTCATATCTTAAAATGTGAGTTATGTGTGTTGCAATTAATTAGTATAATTTGGTGTCATATATTTGAAATGTAAATGTTAAGGAGATACAATAGTTAATACAGTCATCAATACTGAATTTATTATTCAAGTTGAATAAATTTATTATACAACATTTTTGTATTTTTATCATTCCGCTTAACTAACACTAAAATGGATGATAATAAAATATTGTACAAAATAAGTTACCTAATAAAATATTTTACATAATAATGACTCATTTAACTTGAATAATAAAGACAATATCGGTAACAATAAACTACAATATCTATATATCAACTGTCTATTTAAAAAAAATGAAGACCTAATATTAAATATGACATGTATAAAACTATGTAAAATTTGTTATAAATATTGGTGTAATATGCAAACGAGAACAATATTATTATTAAATAAAACAGGGAACTTATGTATAAAATGGAAAATAAGAAGTTTGGAATCCACACGCGGAGAAGACAGAAGAGATCCGATCCCACAAAGGACAAAACAGAAATTGACAAAAGATATTCGATTGGTTATATATTGGTTATTCTAATAGAGGAATAATTGTTGTTGTCGGGAATCCATCCCTTTTTTTATTTATTTAATTTTTCGAACACCATGAATGGTTCTCAAAGAGGCAATATAATAAATAGATATCAAATCAAAACAATCCCTTTTCATGATTTTGTGAAAGGTCATTAAACTTTTTCCTCAAAAAAAAAAGGTCATTAAACTTTGTACTTTCTTATTTGGTCATTTTATCATTTACTCATTTTTCTTTTATTTCAAGTGATTATGTCATTTTTGTATGATTCTCACTCACACACTTTATTTTCTGATCCGTTTGCAAAAGACTTGTTAGTTTAATATAGTACTTGTAAAAATAACTTCTAAGATGAATCACATTTGTTAAATTAACAAATCATTTTGATATGTCATATCAATTTTGTTGTAGTTCTTAATCGGTTTCAATGAAATTGGTGGGCTTAACGCATTTTTTCAATACAAAAAAATCATATCAATTTTGCAAAGTTTCTGACATGATTGATTTTACGGACTTTGAGTCTGCAATTGCAAATATGTTGTAGGATAAATGTTCTAAAATTAATTTAACGAAAAGACTTGAGTACTTCGAAGATGTATACACTGAATACTTTCAATCACTAGATTGTTGAGACTTGAGATACATCAAAATTTACATCATACATCAATATCAGGCAATTCATAATGATTGAGAGTGTCCAGTATATCTATCTCCGAAAATCCGAGTGTTTCCCTTAATTTAAATAAAATTACTAAAGATCGACATTATTTGTAAAAATGGAGAGAAATGTGAGTGCATCACTTGATATGCACATCTCAAATGTTTTTTGCAAATTGTCAAAAGGGAGAGTTTGTTGGATTAAACTCATCTCTTGTTTGACAATTTGCAAAACAAATAAGTACTAACATTGCACATGATTTTTGGTGAAGATGCAGGTTAAAACAAGTACAAATTAATGTCACATATGCTCAAGCAATGCTCAAACATGTCTTAGACAAGTCAAGACATGCTCAAGACATCAAGAGATGGCTTCATAGTGCCAAACAGAGCACGGCGTTACCATAACGCTTCACAATCCATCACAACGGGTCAACAACCCGTCATAACGGGTGCTCAATTCGTCACAACGGTCAGGAGGAGAGAGGCAGTGCAGAACATGGGAAATGACCGAGCACATCGTTATTGTAACGCTTGCACAAGGCGTTACAACGCCTTCCAACCCGTTATAATGGGTTCCCTGGCGTTATAACGGGTTCCTGCTGAAGTTGGCCCACAAGACAGATGCACAAGAGAAGAAGGGCATTTCTGGAAAGGTTCTAACCCGTTATAACGGATTTCACAACGTGTCATGGAGATCATGTAACGCTACAATCAAAATTGGAGGTTTCAAGATCTTAAGAAGTGCCTAACCTATATAACTGATGCAAAGACGAACCAGAAGGGTATCAAACACCCTCCATAAGCTTCCAAGCATCAAATTGAGCACAACAAAAAGTCTAATTCAATTCTCCTCGAGGTACCTATCCTAGAGAGCATTATGTATTGTCTTATTATCAATCAGAGAACAAACCCTTAGCTAGATTTTAGCCTTTGATGCACCACATTTGTGTTGTCAAGTGGTGCATTCTTTTGTCCTATATTGTTTTGTCAAACGAACCTTTAATCGTGTAGTGTGGTGTTGCCCCATACATTGGTCTAGAAGACAAAGATTGATTTGCTTGTTTAGAAGAAGTCAAAGATCGGCTCCGCACTTTGTAAAGAACACTCATTTTATAGTGAAATCGGCCCGAAAGGAAGATTTGGTTCCAAGAGACCCGTTGACGTAGGCCTAGTTGATTGATAGGCCGAACCACGCCATAGCATTTTCTCTTGTTCTCGATTGCTCTCTCTTCACTCTTTTTTTTTCTTTATTACTTTGCTCTTTGTTGATTTGTGATTAGCTTTATTGCTTCTAGAACTTGCTTGCTTTAACTCTTGGCTAGGTGATTAAGGTCTAAAAGCTTTAATTTGAAATTATTGATTGAAAGCGCTTTCGCCTAGTAATTTGACCTTAGTTTTACGCTTTAAGTCCCAATCCTAATTCTAACATTTGGTATCAGAGCAAAAGGTTCATATCTAGCCAAATTTGACCAACATGAGTCTTGATATGAGTGTGGTTGAGCTTTCTAAACTCTTGCGAAATGGAAATTTTGAGCTTTGGAAAAAGGCAATGCAAAACTATCTTAGTGAAAATGATCTCTTATACATGCTTGTCAACGAAATATTCTATGCTACCAATGATTCACCCTCTAGAATTCTAGATAATAGATATGCCTCTTACTTCATTTTGAATTTTGTAGATGAATCCATAGGGGAAATAATTGATTCTAATCTAGCATATGAAATGTGGCATACTCTTGAAAATTCTTTTAAAGAAAATTCTTGTTCTAATAAGTGTGTTTCGAGTGTAGATAATCACAAGGTTGAATCTACAATTATTCTACAAGAGGAGGACAACATCTTGGCACGAGAGCAAAACGGTGTAGGAAAAACAAAAGATGGAGTGATTGATGAAGTAGCTAAAATCTTCTCCAAAATTAATGAAGAATATCTAGAAGAAAGGAGAATTACAATCACATCTTCTTCCAACTCACTATAAGATGTACATTTAAATTCTTGTAGTTTAGACACTAGGTCTATATTCAAGAATACAAAACCGTTGTATGATGATCAAGCCATCTTTAGTGAATATGAATTGAGAGTAAAATATGATAAAGCAAGGATGTGCTTGGATAAAAATGATGAAGAGATTAGTGGACTTTTGAAAAGAATTTGTGAATTAGAGTCTAACTTGAATCTTCTTGAGTCCAAAAGCGAAGTAGAGCCTATTTCAAAAGTTGAATCCTCTTGTGTTAAGACTTGTACACTTACCTCTATCATTCGTAAGAGAAAATCATTCAAACCAAAATGCACTCACCATACATTTAAGTACATTAAAAGAATTTCACACAATAAGTTGTACAAAGGCAAGGATAATGCTTCCTTGGGCATAATTCAAAAGAATGTAGATATCCAAGGTACTAGATATCCAATGTACTAGATATCCAAGGATAATGCTTCCTTTGGCATTTTACACAATAAGTTGTACAAGTTACTAGATATACAAGGTATTTTTGTGCAAGAGTGAAAAGTTCTATTTTTGTCAAGTCTCTCATGTACACTTGCGAAATTGTATTTGTTGTAGAGAGACAAGTGATACACTTGTTGAGAGACATATTGAGTTTCTTCTTCAACCATTGAAAGGCATAAGACATCATTGGATTGAAAGTTTGAGGAGTATAGAAGGATGGGTCTTGAGGGATTTGGTACCCTTGGTATGATGGAGGATGCATGTATGAAGAGGTATCGGCTTGAGGCATGCTTGGCATAGGCTCTTCCTCCATGGCTTGTGGAGCATTCATATCGGTATATTGGTTAGGTTGTGCTCTCTCCTTCCTTATCCAATTATTCATTGGCTTGGGTTTTGATTCCCAAGTTAAGTTCTTTTTTATCCAACCCTTATTTCCAAGGATGGTGATTAGATTGGCCGGGAAGTAGATGATAGGATTGGGCTCCCTTGGATTATTTGGAATAACGATGTTCTTGTGCAAGAGTATTCGAGTCAAAAGATGAGGGTATGGTAGACTCATTTGCTTGTTGATTAGGGCGGTTCTCATGTGGTTTAGGATGATAAAGGGGATATCTACCACCTTATCCTTAGCAATGAGATGTCTAAGGAGAAACCCATTTGTATGCTCTATGTTGGTTTTAAGATCTTTTTCGGATATTAGAATGTTGTTTATAAGAAGAAACACCAATCTATGAAATGCGGGAAGTTTGAAATCAGAATGGTCTTTGTGAGGGTCTTTGGCTCCTAACCATTTCTTGTATTCGGTGAATGATTGTTCATGTTGGGGCCACTTATGGTACAATCTATCTCTTCACTGTTTTCAACCATATCAAGAACTTCGGCCAAGGTTTCGACATTAATTGGTATCTCTTGACCATAAAAATATGTGATTACTCCAAATGGTTCTTTGGTTGGTCTCATTTTGGCATACAAAACCCTAATTGAACTCAAGGCAAATTGCTGGTTCATTTTAGTTAAAGGTCTCCATGCCCAAAAGTCAATTGTTTTAACCAATTGGTTATACTCACATTCACTCATTTGGTTATCCCCATTTATCATGAATACAAAGGTATGGGAAATAGGTCTATTTTTGAAGGTGCAATGGAAGTTTGAGAATTCAATGATCGACTAGTACAAGATTCGATTTTGTGATGAATTGGCCTAAGGATTAAAGATTTGTTGTCATTCCGGTTGAGAGGTAGAGGGGTTTGTGTAGGTTGAGATGAAGAAGGAGTTGATTCCATATTTGATGGTGGAGGATTAGGGTTTGTGTCTGGATTGAAATTTGTATCGGTACCGGGTTGGTAAGAAAGAAAGGGTATGTTTTCCCTTTGTGCCATGGCCTGTTGGTTACTCTCTTTCTCTAATTGTTTCTCTACCTCCTTTCTCTTCTTGTTGTAAATAATTGGAAACTTTGGTGGTGCCATGAGAGATGTGAGAACTAGAAGAAAAATTATTAAAAACATGGTGAGAAACTGAAAATAGCTTGAGCACGACAGAAGGTTCATTGATTTCTTGAGAATTTTTGGGAATCTGTAGAATTTTTGGAGCTAGGTTTTCAGCAAGAATAGACTTGAAAGGTCTAATTTTGGTTTTGGCAAGAATAGAGACCCTTGGAAAGGAATGAGTGCCTTAAATAGTTGTAGAATCTCCAAGCATTACAGCAACCCGTTGCAACGGATTGCTAACGCGTTATAACGGGTTCCCAGTGGTTATAACGCCTCTATCTCCTCTATTGTAACGCTTCACCATTTAAATCTCCAACCGCTAGTTTAACAGGTTCTCAGCTGTTATGATGGCTCCCTCACCCGTTGCAATGGGTCTGGTAATGCCAGGGATAATTTTTGCTAAACAATTAGTTAAAATTTGTTGCTATGCTCCAAATTTAGTCTTTGATATTTATAGGGCTCAATTTAGCTGTCATATGATATTTATGCTTATGCAAATGCTCAGATTAGGTTGTGACTTGGATAGAAAGATCAATTAAGATTCACAAAACATATAATTCAATCAAAACGAGACATTGAATTAAACATTTTGCTACATAACTCCCCTTCAAACCAATATACAAGATGAAAATCAAATTGGGGGTGGAAGTCTAGTGACTCTCTATACAATGGATTTGGTACCACTTGTGCTAGGAAGTGCAAGTGGTTCCATAAATTTTCCTTTCCTAAAACAACAAAAACATTCATAATGTCCAAACCTCAAACAAAACGAGCAAAAGGTTGTCTTAGAGTTATTGTTGCTATGATCATTGTTGTTATTGTTAATTGGTTTCCAATAACTCATCACTAGTCTATATTGTTTGATTGTCCTTATGTTTCTTGGATGAGATATTGTTTAATTGTTCACATTAAATCTCTTTCTTTGAAAATTACTACTAAAATTCTTATAATTATTTATTGCATTTCTAGGGTTATGTCTTGGTTGAAAAACATCTACATATCTTTTCCTTTGAAAATTATTACCAAGTTTTTTGTCCTTGTGTAGCTCATGAAATCTACCATACTTATCCTTAATATAGAGCTTTAGTGATTGAGCTTTATGTTGATTGGTAGTACTATAATCATTTCTAACTCTAGGTTTGTTTACCATCATTCTAGAATTGGTGAACTTGGTTTCTTATTATATCTTTTATCATACTTATAAGCATGGTTCTTAGCTCGAATACGTTTATCGATCATTTGGGCTAGATTGCTTTTCAATTCTAGAAGATTGTCCCTTTACAAATCCAAGACCATTCTTATCATGTGGACCTTGACCAATATACATTTTGTCATGGTTTGATGATTTAACAACCTTAACAAATTTAGAAGCCCAAGGATGTGATTCTTTTAATTCCTTTTCTTTATCAAAATTGACTTTGGTCTCAATGTCATTAAACCTATTTTGTAGCATTTCAGTTTTTTACTTAAGATCATCGATCATAGCATCCTTAACATCTAAAGACTTTTTGGGTTCAACAAGTAATTCTTTAAGTTTGGTCACATTAAAAGATTCTTGTTTTTTTATCCAAGTCACAAGATTTATCATCGCTAGACTCATCATGAAATTTAAAAAGGTCAAACACTACTATATTAGCTCGGCTAGGAGCCTCTAATTCTTGAGTGCTTGTAGTCTTAGCTTTTGATTGAGTTGTCTTCTTTTGTGCTTGATCATCCATTTTTGCAAGACTCAAAGGTTTTTCGATTTGCTTAGCATCATCCATCTTTGTGAGTGTCGAAGGTTTTTCAACCTGGTTAGTAGTGACTACTCTTGGGAATTCACCTCTCATTAGAGCTTCTTTTTGCTCTTTGGAACAATCGTCCTTAGCTTGGGCCATTTGCTTCAAAATGCGAATCTTCTCCGGATCTGTCATCCCTTGTTCCTTTATGATCTCAAGCGCTATCTCCAAGCATGTCCTTGATTTATTTCCGATGAGGGCTAGCTTGTTGTCTACTTTTCCTCCCCGAAGGTTTACTTATTCTTTCTCATCTTCACTTTCTTCGGATTCACTTATCCAAGTTGCTTGCATAACTCTCTTGTTAGTCATCTTAAAGCGTCCTTCTTGTGGTCTTCTTCTTTGAGGAAATATCACATAGCAATTTTGAATGCTATGACCTTCCTTGTTGCAAGATAGGCATACAATCTTTTTGCCTTGAGCTAATCTCTCCTTATTTACTTTCCTTTCGAATTTTATTTCTCCTTTCACTAGCTTGGTAAGATGATCATTGTCCTTGGAGAGTACTTGGTGAAAATTTTGGTATATGACTTCATTTGCCTCAAATTTGTAAGGTGGATTATATGAAGATTGTGCGGGTAAGGTCAATGTTTTGATTGAGATTGTGCACTTTACTTCTTTGTGATTCTTCTTGTGTGAGCAAAGTTGTGCGTACACCTCTTCGGGTTGATATGTAAGTCCTTTAGCTTGTAAAGCATCTATAGAGCTCATGACGCTATTCAAACCGGGCTTTTTGAACACCATCCTCAAAAGTTTACCTACAAAATTTTCATCACAAATGTTAGATCACACTTCAATGAATTCATTTCTTAAAGATACGAGTCTATGGTAGAGACTTTCAAAGAATTCATTATCTTCAAATTTCATATTTTCTAACTTTGTTGCTAATGCGATCTTTCGAGTCTATTTCATATGTTCGTTCCCTTCATACCTAAAGACTAAGGCATTCCATATTTCCTTAGCATTAGAGGAATGTGTGAGAGATAAAGCAATTGACTCATGAATTGAGCTTAATATGGTGTTCATATCATTGTCATTAGTGTACTTAAGCTCTTTAGACTCTTTTGTAAGGGTAACACCATCTAACTCATACTTTGATATCCAACCATCTTCAACTATTTTCCAAAATTCAAGCAATCTTAGATAGTTTACCATACACATTTTCCAAAATAAAAAGTTCTTGCAACCTACTCCAAAGATTGGGGATTCTTTCACAAATTTCAATTGTGTCATATTTCTTTAAGTCAAGAACTAACAAGAATTTGGTGATTAGCTAGGTATGAACCTGTGGACTCTGATGCCAATTGTAAGAAATATTGAGGCTTAAAGTGCAAGACTAAGGTCAAACAATAAGGCGGAAGCGTTTTCAATCAACAATTTCAAATTAAAGCTTTTAGACATTAATTACCTAGCCAAGGGTTAAAGCAAACAAGTTTTAGAAGTAATAGAGCAATTCGTGAATCAATAAAGAGCAAAGTAATAAAGAGAGAGAGAGAGTAAAGAGATAGCAAGAGCAATCAAGAGAATTAAAAAAACATGCAATGTAACGTGGTTTGGCCTATCAATCAACTAAGCCTACGTCTTTGGGTCTCTCGGAACCAAATCTTCCTTCCAAGTCTGATTTCTCTATCAAAACAAATGTTCTTTACAATTTCGAAACCGATCTTTGATTTCTTCTAAACAAGCAAATCAATATTCGACTCCTAGACCAATGTATGGAGCAACACCACTCTATATGGTTAACAGTTTGATTGACAAAACAATCTAGGATAGGAGATGCACCACTTCACTACACAAATGTGGTGCACAAAAGGCTAGAAACTAGCTAAAGGAAAGTTCTCGGATTGACAATTAGACTATGGGTGTTATCCTAATGCTTACATGTTTAGGTAGTTGAAGGAGAAGGCTATTTGGCTCTTCGCTATGCTCAATTTGATGCTAGAAAACTTGTGGGGGTGTTTGATGCCATGCTGGTTCGTCTCTGCATCATATATATAAGCTGGGCACGTCTTGGAGTTTTGATCCCTTCAAAAATAACTGCAACATTACAGAGTGACTGTGACGCCTTGGCAAACCCGTTATAACGGATTGGAGTTCTTCAATCTTTTGCCCTTATGTGCATCTGTAGCTGTCTTGTGGGCCATTTTGAGCAGGAACCCATTACAACGGGTTGGGAACTTGTTATAACGGATTGGAAGGCATTGTGACGCCTTAGGAAAGCGTTACAGTAACGTTGTTCTCTGTCAAATGCATGCTTTCGCCCAGCCTCTCTCCTTTTGACCACTGTGACGAGTTGGGCACCTGTTATGATGAGTTGCTGACTCGTTGTGACGGGTTGTGAAGCGTTATGGTAACGCTGTGCTCTGTGGAGCATTGTGATGCCATTTCTTGATGTCTTGAGCATGTCTTGACTTGTGTTGAGCATGTATGAGCATTGTTTGAGCATGTGCAACATCATGTTGTACTCGTGTTAACCTGAAACTTCACCAAAACTCATGTGCAAGGTTAGTACTGATTTGTTTTGCAAATTGTCAAACAAGAGATGAGTTTAATCCAACAAACTCTCCATTTCGGCAATTTGCAAAACCATATGAGATGTGAATATAAAATAATGCACATTATAGCATTAATAAATTGCTCAGTTGGTTCATGAGATTTGCTAGCTGAATAATTGCCGCCAAAGAAGATCCAAATGGTGAAGGGTCAGCATAATTGGAGGGTGTCGCTTCGGATCCAGATCCCATCTGTTCGCCCCCTTCATTATTCGTGTATGGTCCCTTGCTGAACCCACCAAAGTTTTTTTCCCTTTTCTCGTCGCCACACCTCTCTTTGCTTCGCATCACCCGGAGATGGGGATGTAGCACCCAACACCCTTCTCGGTTATACCTTGCGCACTTGCGTCCTCTAAGGTTGGTGTTAGGGTTGTGGCGTGCCTTAAAGGCTTTGTTCTTAGTGGTTTCAGGCTGATGCGAGTTCATCAGAAATCGCCTAGATTGTTCGTGCTTGATCCTTGCAACCACATCGTCAAATCTTGGCATTTGGACGATGCCAAGACTTGCGATTGGATTGCTTCATAACTAGGATCTAGGGCTCTGAGATAGGTAAAAATCAAGTCATGTTCGGCTCTTTTTTGGATTTCATTCGAGTCAATGGTTGGTGGAAGATACATGTTAAGCTCCTCTCATTTTGACATAATTTCGATTACCAGTTCGTTGTTGTTGAGGTTACCGTGTTTGATTTTGGAGAGTTCTTATTTGAGACTAAAAATGTGAGCAAAATTTTTGGTTTGACCATATCTTCTCCTTGTCTTGTCCCATATTTCCTTTGCTGATTTGGATACATTAACACGTTTGATATTTTAGGATCCATTATACTGAGCAACCATGACATAATTATTTGATCGTTGGTCTTCCATTCTTCTATTTGTGTTGCTTCTGCAGTTGTTACCTTATTTGGTTTTGCCGGTTTGGGTTTTTCTTTAGTTCTAGTGACAAAGTGAAGTTTTCCTTTGCCACCCATACCGATTGTAACAGATCTGGACCAAGGTATGTAGTTCTTATTGCCATTGAGGATTATGGTTGTAAGCTTGGTGTTGTCAAACTGTTGTGACATGATTTTATGGTTACTGGTACATATTTTTCAAGTTGCTGATTTCTGGTACATGTTTTTCTGGTAAGAACAAATACTTACTTGAAAGAAATTCAAGGCTCAATGATGAGGTTTTATATGCACCAGGTAACTCATCAAATTGATTGGTTGTAGATAGCGTTGCTAAAACCTGAGAGCCTTTTGAAAGGAAAGATTGATGTTGTTTCTCTTGTGGCTTGCTTGCAGTCTGTGATCTGCAGCTGACTGTTGTTGAGTCAAGATTTTTCTTGTTCTGATACCATGTGAAAAATTAAAGAATAGAGAGAATGATGAACAAATGTTGTTGTTCTTTTTTTGTTCTGAATCTTACACATGTATGTACATGAGTATAAATAGCCTAAATTTGTATGAGTATCCCTACTAGTTGTTTGGCTACTTCCTAATTTTTCATGGCTGGATATATTGCCTAATTACATTCTCCTAATTATTGTCTGATCACATAAATCCAGCTAGGTACTAATTATTGCTTGATATATCTATAAAATTGAGGCTAGCTGATTTGTTGTCTAAGTGAGCCTGTGATGAAATAATATTCTGAGACTAATATTATTCTTTATCAACACTATGGCTTTAAAAAAATCATTTAGAAATATGCACATATATATATATAGTATTAAATATTTAGATACGAAGATATTGATAGAAGTATTTAAAACAGTGAAATACAAAAATAAAAAGTAAAATTCATGTTAGGTCATGTCGAAGACAACTAAAAGTGCAAAATGAACGGTGTCCTTTGTAAGTGCAAAAGCACTTCATACTTGAGCTCAAAGGCATGCTTGCACCATGCCAATATGTCTGATTGCAATGCTATAATTTCCACCAGCGTTGAGAAGTTAAAGCACGAATCCGCTTATCGTCTGCAATCCTTTGTCATTGCAAACATTGCAATGGTTTAACCAGAAAATGGAATCCAAACTACTGGTATTTCCAATGTTTCAGTAGTCATACTACTATTATTAAAATGTTAATTACCAGTGAAATCGCCATGACAAGCTTTTGTACTGCAGTAGTTATATAAGTGTATCATTTGTCTAATCTTCTATTTTTTTCTTGAAATCAATTTGACCCTTACCCTTATATATATTTGTTTATTTTTTGAAAAAGAAAAGGTTTATTTTTGTTGTGTGTTTGTCAAAGCCAGTCTTTACCAACAAACGATTGAACGGTACAAAAAACATTCATCATTGTGGTCAACTATTTGTAGTGGTACACTGGTACGTGACCGTGACTGATCCACCAAAATCTACAACCAGGAATCAACCAAATATGCAAGTATATATGCATATATTGCTTAGTTAAGAGAGAGAAAAAGGGAATAAGGGACAACGAATCAGAGGAGGAAGGTAATTCCATGGAGACAATAAAAAGAGAACACTTTTTTCTGATAAAGTTGCATCATTGATTGGCTAGAGCTCAGTGCCATTGGTACTTTGTTATTCTTTATTTGCTTTCTCTTCTTGTCCTCCTCTTGCATGTAGAATAGTATCAAATATCAACTAATAGTTTCAAACGAGGGGCGCTCTTGTGTGTTTGTCAAAGCTAGTCTTTTCGGGTTGGATCCTGAAAAATAAATGCATCCATTTCAAAATAAAGTATCATCCGGAGGAAAAAAAATAATACTTATGAGAAAAAATAAATGTTGAGACATTAATTATAAATATTTACAAGAGACATTTTTCATTTGAATTTCAAACCTTTCACGTGGAAGACATTATGAGTGTGTTTGGAATTTGGATAGTTGAAAATAGTGCTAAAATAGTTGTTATTTTTGGCTAAGATAGTGATCTACAGGGTCTTTTTAAGTTCGGACATAATTAAGCACGGACACTGAGATTGAGATCTAGCTCGGGCACAAATCCACTAAAATATCATTAAAAACCCATCGTTCACTAACAAAATAACTAAAAATACACTAAATTTTGCGTTTTTGAAAATCAAGCCTGAGCACTTGCCTGGCTTACCCATGAGTGGCTCCGGCACTGGTGATCCGAACACAAATTTAGAAATAACAATAGTTAGAATTAGTGTGCTATTCTTGCTATTTTGCTAACCCAACAAAAAGGTTGGGTTAGTGAAGTTAGCATGCACAAAATAGCTAAATTATCATTATTATATTATTATTATTATTACTATTACTATTATTATTATTATTAATCTTGTTATTATTATTGTTACTATCATTATTATTGTATTATATATTATCATTATCATCATTATATTATTTATTTATTTGTAATTAGTACCAGGATCGTTATAATTATTATTTTATTATCATTATTATTATCGTATGATCATTTATTATAATAATAATAATAATTATTATTATTATCATTATTATATTATCATTATAATTATTTAATTATTAATTATTATTATTATTTGTATTATATTAGTAATATATTAATTAATGTAATTTCCATTATTATTATTGTTGTTGTTATTATTACAATATAAATAAATTATTATTATTACTGTAATTTATACTATTATTTATAAATTATTATATTGTAATTATTTTATAATCATTATTATTATTATCATTTAATTATACTATTTACTTTATTATTTTGTAAAATAAAAGTACTTAAAAAATCAAAACAATCTACTATTTTATTTTTTCACTATCACAACTCCAAATGTGCAATTCAAATAATATTTTCACTAACCTAGATAGCACAAAAGTAGCACTATTTTCATACTATTGAGGATAGAAAAAAGTGACCACTATTTCAAACTAATCTAGATATCATTATTTTGCACTAATTATATATGGCATGATCCAAACACATTCTATATTTTGTAATGAGATAACAGACTAATTGATATCTATGTCTTTGTGTTTCCTTATGCATTAGAATCACCTCATAAGAGTTATGCTTAAAATGTTTTGCAAAGTACACCTCATCTTATATTTTGCATTTGTATCTCAAAGTTTTAAAATTCAAATAACTGATTGGAATTATTGAATATGATCTTTATATTGAAATTTTGTTAGTGGTCAAATTTTTGCATTTTTTCTAATTTTTTGTTATTTCTAGAATGAATGTAAAATCATTCATATTTGATGGTCCATAAATATTTAGTTTTGCAAAATTGCATCACTAAAAAAAAATAACAAAGATAATCGAAAAATGTAAAATTCGTTAATAACGAGATTTCAACATGAAAATTATTTTTAACGATTTGAACAAAGCTCAAAATACGAATGCATAGTACGAAATAAATTGTACTTTGCAAAACATTCTAGCCTAACTACACCTCATAATAATTTATTTTTGGTAATATTTAATGCTGGAGCGAAAACAACGGTGGAGCCAAGGTGGGCTCCAGCCCCCTTGGCCCTGAAAAATTTAAACACCTTATTTTAATTTCTATTTAAATTTGATTAAATGATAATATTTTAGTTAAATTAATTATTAAAATTATAAAACTTTGATTAAAAGTTTGTGAATTTGATTAAAATTGAATTTTAACATCTTTATAAAATTAAAATTAGACTATATTTACAAATCAGTTCTCCTAACTCAATGTTCTGTTCGCTTCCCGATTGAATGCATGGTAAATAAACTAAATTTTATGCATCTGATTGATGATCTGTGGGTACCATTGTGCAATAAATAATATTCGTTGTGTTAAAGTTATCTTTCGACGTGACATAGATATGATTCTTCAGAATTTTTTAAACTAAAGCACGAAATTAACGCCTACTGATTTCCATTACTTTTCGAAATTCAAAAAGAACGAAATAATGCTTGAAAAGATGCTTAATAACTAAACAATGCTGGAAAAGATACTTGAAATAATGATTTGAAAGGTTAAGTGATATCTTCATTTTGCGATTGTAATGTTTATTCTTAAATAGTGTGCAGGAAACGTGAATCTAAAATTTGATAAAAATAAAATGTCACGAACGAATTTTACATCAACTTCGGAATATTCGAAGACAAAAAAATTATCTATGAAAGAATAGCAAAATGAAAGAATAACAAAGTTCATTTTGTTATCCATATTCTTTTAATTGGAGTAATAAATTTTATTTTTAAATTATATATACCTTTCATTGGCCAATTGTTCTTTTGAATAATGTACTTATAATTTGAAATATTTTAAAAAATATGTTTCATTCTAAGATTTTTTTTTTCAAAAACACGTCTCTAAAACAATAAATTTCGATAAAAAATAAAAAAAATATACGTATGATTTACATCTTGCCACCGTGCTAGATCCCCTCCCGAAATCCTGAATCCGCTTCAGTTGGTTTTTCAGTTACATTCCTTTTTCGTTTTTAAATATCCTCTTTATATTAAACAATGTATCTGACATTCATTTCAAATGTTAATGTACTTAGCATTTTTTGAAACTCGAACTCACGAGCTTAGTGATAATCAACGACGGTATCACTAATCATCCGTATTGGACATTATGTTCTTTCGTTGCATCATGAATACTTCAAATATACATAATTTCTTAAATTTTGTTCCTTCCAACATATATGACATTAAATGATATCTCCTCCTTAGGTGATGATCTCTGAGCGAAATTCTCAACACTATAAATATTTTTCCTTCATAATGTATAGTGGAAGGGATTCTAGCCTTCTAGGTGTTCTTGAAACAACAGTTAAGGATGCGTTTAGATCGTGCAAGAGTTAGTGTAAAAATAGTTTTATTCAAATTAGTGATAAAAAAATAATATTCATTTTTTGTTATTTTAAATGGTATTAAAATAGTGTAATTTTTTTTGCTAGAAGAATTATTTGAAATTAGTGATACAAACTAGTGCAAATATTATTTGAACCATAAATTAAAAATAGTGATAGAAGAAACAAATAAAGTAATGAATAATAATAATTATAATAATAATAGTGATAATAATAATAATAATAATAAATAAATAATGATTACAGTAGTAATAACTATTAAATAATAATTTTGCTGACTCATTTCATGTGCTAACTTGCGAACACGACATTTGGGTCAGCACTACGCACAATAATACTAATTCATTCAATGCTACTCGTTTCTTTATTTATCATTTTTATTTTAAAGTCAAAAATATCCATGCCAATCTTTTTTTTCTTCTACTTCTCGATTTGTGGGCTCTGTTCTTGATTCTCAGCCACCACGTCATCACTCCACGACGCAATTCTTCTTTCTGAAAAATCAAGAACGGAACCCACAAGTGAAAAAGTAGGAGACAAATTTGGCAGGAGTAGTTTCATTTTTAAAATAAAAAATGATAGATAAGAGGACAAGTGTCTTTTTTATGGTAAATAAAAATGAAGTTAATTTTGAATTACAAATCTACAAGTTTCCTGAGAGACTGATTGAATTTTCCCTTAAAAATATCCGTTGATAATTCGTACCAAAGAGAGGAGAACATAGTCTGTAGTGGCGGTGGAAAAGGGACACGAGCACCAAAGAGAGCAATATCAAATTATTAATTTAAAGATACTATCGCCTTTGTTTTTCAAGGAAAAAAAAAATAATAAGATACTGTCCACCATGCCTACTATAAATACTTGCATAGTTGCATACCCCATATATCCATCATAGCTGTGTTCCTCATTGAAGGCTCCTAATTAAAGAGAAGAAAAAAAGAAGTAGAGAAAAATAACAACCATTCCCATATATAAGTTCATAGAAGTAATTGTCTTTGTTTGGTTTGAAGGTTTGTACTTCATCCCAGAGAAGTTCATCGCTTAAAGAGAGGTATGTTCATATCAATCTTCATTTTGGTTTTTCCAGTTCTTCCGACATCTTTTAGAAGAGTTATAAAATATAACTCTACTTGGTGTTGTGCTACCATGTTATACTTCGGAAAAGATGCAAAATTCAGCAATGCCATCTCCTCTTAAATAATGAATTGCTTGCTCTGTCAAATCATATATATATCTTTCATTGAAACTGTATATTCTGATGATATTCACTAATGGGCATAACCCAATTCTTTTTCTTTTATTCTCTAAATTTCACTAAATGAATATGTGTCTCGTTTGACCTACCGCATTAGTAAATTTCTTTAGTTCATATCATAAGATCACATAGCTTGATTGGTACCAGTTTGAACCTCAATGTCCTTAAGGTTCGTAACACCATTTCACACTACTGATAACCTCTCTTTCTTAACTTTAACTGATGCCAAACTTTACTTTCAGAAAAAAAAAACAGATTTGAACAGGAGTATATATGGCATCCTCACTACTTCCAAGCCCTACTGAGCATCTAAGGCCAATGCATGTGGAGACAATTTTACATATGAAAGAAGGCCTTGGAGATACTAGCTATGCTCAAAACTCCTCTCTTCAGGTATCCTAATTAAACAGGGATAATTGGTTAATTTCATTTGGTAACTGTATAGATTATACAAGTATTTTATATGCCCAAATATGTATAATAATGTTGGTTCCATGATCCACCAGCTTTGATCAATCTTAATATAAAAATAAATAAAGAATGAATGGAAAAGACCGCAACCACCTCCCCTTTATCGATGTTCTTATCCGTATTTTTAATGTAGAATGGAATAGGATTCATGGAACAATGTACATCCGTCTGATAATTTCTTTTTTTCTGAACAGAGAAACAGCATTGAAACTTTAAAGAACATAATAATAAATTCGGCACTCGACGTCTACATCTCACAGAGCCCTGAACAATTTACATTAGCTGATCTTGGCTGCTCCAGTGGCCCCAACACAGTAACAGTAGCTGGAGAAATAATTAAAAAAATTGGAGGGCTTTGTCACAAATTTTCCGTTCCAGCACCAGACTTCTCAGTCATGCTCAATGATTTGCCAACAAATGATTTCAATACAGTATTTGTGAATGTACCTCAATTTGTTGAAAGCCTGAAGGATTATACTGGCAATGACGAGTGGGGCAATCCTTTAGTCTTTGTTGCCGGTGTACCCGGTTCATTTTATGGGAGGCTTTTTCCTAGGAGAAGTGTCCATTTCGTTTGCTCCTGTTCAAGTTTGCATTGGCTCTCTAAGGTACAAAATTTATTATTATTCAAGTGTTTTTCTTTATCTGGCACTTATATTCACATCCTAATCATCATATAATGTGCATTATTGTTTGTGTCATATGCATTTCATCCATTATTATGTTAATCTTTTTATAAAGTATCTGAAGAAAACTACTTGCATGTTTTATTAACTTCATGAGACGAGATAATATGGATTAGGACCACAGGTACTAACATTGTTAAAGTCGAGCCTTCTCATAATTAAGTTTATATATACCTCTAAAGGAGTCTGACAGAATCATTTAATTTTTTGTAGGTACCTCGAGGACTATTCGACGGAACTGGCAAGCCAATAAACGAAGGGAAAATGTACATTTCTCACACAAGCCCTCCTGAGGTGGCTAAGGCCTATTACAATCAGTTTCAAGGAGATTTTAGCAAATTTCTTACGGCTAGATCAACGGAAATGGTGTCAGGAGGGAGAATGGTTCTAGCCATGCTTGGTAGAAGAACTCAAGATCACTCAGATCCAAGCACATCTCTCCTCTGGGAACTCCTGGCACAATCTCTGGATTTACTTGTCTCACATGTAAGTAAAATATACTAATTTGAAAATTCACAGTTGATATGAATTTCTTGAGTTGTGTAAAATGCTAATGACATAATTATTAAAAATAAAATGCAGGAGATGATACAGAAAGAGAAGCTGGACTCTTACAATGTACCTTTTTATGCCCCAAATACGATAGAAATCGAAGAAGAGGTGCGCAGAGAAGGGTCTTTTGCTATCGACTACATAGACATATTTGAAACCAACTTGAATGCAAGTGGAGATGCAAGGAAAGATGGAAAAGTTTTGTCAATGGCCATTAGGGCTATACAAGAATCCATGCTCTCCCACCACTTTGGGGGAGGCATAATTGATGCTTTATTCAACAACTACTCTGAGCTCCTCATTCAATCCATGGAGAGAGAGGCAATTAACAGCATGCAAATTGGAGTCGTACTAAGAAAATTCTGACTTATATGAGAAATTCCTTGTGTTTATATGATGGAAATAAAGGTCCGTCTTACTTAGGAAAATATTAGTTTTTCTCATTTAACCGAATGTTACATAGGGAAAGATAAGTTGGTTCTGCAAAGTCACAAGTACACAGAAATGTGCAAAGAAAATTGCTGTTATATTCCAAAAATTTGTAAGTTGTAAAGCTAATTTGTTGGTTGCAAGTGTAATATTTTACTAGTTAATGTCAAATTAGAAAAAAAAAATCAAAGAGTTCAGAGTACCAGGTAGAATAGTCAACAAATCGTTGGTTATTTGAACACAGTTTATATTCTGATTTGAGCTTTGATTTAGCACTCTAAGAATAAATTGGAAAGCTCTACAGAAGTGTTAAAAGGTAGCTACGATAGACATAATAAAGAACTCTTGTTACAAAGAGTGTAGAGAGAACTAGACCATGATGCACACTTAGCACCATATTCACTGAGCAATGGTATCTAAAATAAAGATAATAAAAGATACGGAATATTTGACCTTCCAAGCACTTGACACCACGACTTGATTTATACTTCTCAAAATCTATTCACCGATTACATTCCATTTCATCTTTTAATCCGACATTTACCTCAGAAAAGAGCTTTCATAGGATACCAGAATACTATTAACAGAAGTTGAATAGTTACAAAGAAAATGCATTTCTTATAGTTGCAAACGTTTAATAACAACACAAGCAGACTCTGATATAGCACTAGCTAAGAACCTTTATAGACTAATCTCAAACAAACAGAAACCATATTATATTTTACCATCCAAAATAAAAAGACCAAAAAAACAATTTCACAATGGCATTCTAAAAAACTGGTATTTCACAAGCACAGAATACCATCATAATACCATCGATTTAGATGAGATATTATTCTTCAAAATCTCTCAAACTCCACTGTACTCCAAGGCTCCAAGCATTCAAGTGCGACACAAAATATGTAAAATTTCTGCAACAATAAAACTTTGGTTAATTGACAGTTACAGGTTTACAAGAGCACTATAGGACATTTTATATGTAAAGTCCAACCGGTACAAGTATGTCTCTACTGTTGTATTTCCTGTGCCTATTTGATTCATAGAAGGTGAAAGAAATAGAGGGAATGGGTTCATAGGAAGGGAGGAGAGATCAGAAAATAAAGGGAATGGGAAAGGATGAGAATGGAAGTTATCAAATTTTCTATTATACTTGAATCTGGGGAGTAACAAATTATAAGCTTTAAGTTAAGAGAAGCTTAAAAGAGTAACATTTATTAGCCTTACCCTCTAAAATCTAACCACAATCTTTTTTTTTCTTTCCCTCCCCTTCTCTCCCTTCCTTTACCTCCCTTCTTCCTATTTACTAAGGGCTGCTGATAAGAACTTCTGAATCTCTTTTGCATGAATTTTCAGGAACACTAACTATTTCACCACGCCAACCACTTTTTGCAAAGGGGCCACTGCTGCTTTCACATTTTGGTGCATTTTTTAGAGGGTGGTAAATGGCATAAGAGGCATTGTCACAACGTTTAAGCTCCTTGTAAGTTCGAAAAACAACCTTATGCAGTGAAATACTAAATAAACACTATTTTTAGATAGATTCCTTGAGACAAAATTTGACATGGTCTTAAACTTTACCTGACCTGATTTTTTTTAACAGCCAACAACAATAAACCACACCTGGAACCTGGTTAGACCTGTATCTAATTGATCAATACCTAAGCTTCCCCTACAAGTATCCAAACCTGAGCATTCTAACATGACATCTCTATCCGCTCAAAACCAATTTGCACAATGGTGTAAGTAAAAGAAAAGAAAAGGAATGGAAACCACTAATCTAATATAAATTTAATCAGGGTAATAACACGACAAAGTTTCAACTCTCATGGTCCATTAAAAGGATTTCTCTGAAATTCCTTCAACATATATAATGGAATAGAATTCAAACTTGAGTTTGGTTTTTGGTTAGAACTTGGTCCTCTGTATCACGTCCAGTGGTTCAGCTACAGTCAGTACTTTCTACATTATGTAGAGTCAGGGGATAGAAAAGGTAATATTTTCAAATAGGATATAATTTTCACTAATTTTGAATCCACAAAAATACAAGATGCAGATAAAATGCTAAAAAGGTCCCAACATAAAGCCAAATTAAAAAAGAATGGTAAATGACAGGTATCTTTTAGTTATAAAACAAACAGACCAGGATGCACCCAAAATCCATCAAACACAGAAAAGTAGAGACATAAATATCGAATTCCCAATATCAACAACATTAAGAGCTACCACAGAAACATACCTTGGTATGCTAAACCCAATATTTCTTTAACACAAATATATTTCTTTTAAATCCAATGAGACCCTCCAGTAATAGGGAAATTTGCTAATTTTTTGCTGCCCTTCATTTACAATCAGCCCCCTCATTCCAAGATTCATGTGCACATAAATTTCAATCCACATTGGTCAGAAATTACAGACATTATATAGTGATGTTTCAATTATTGTGACATTAGATATTCTATTTATAGTGAGGTCCCACGTTTGATTTGTGAGCAGATGTAAACTCTCGAAGTTAAAGAGTGATATATCAATTACAAGACATTATAAGGTATAGTTTGAGGGGGGAATGACTGCACTTAAGATTTATCTTACCCAATTTTAACAGCTGGAACCAGAAAAAACATCAAGAAGCCCGCAACAATTCCACCAGGTCGCACGCTTTGCTGCAGTAACTGGAAACTGACGGGTTGTCTCATGTGCCTGTATATGATAATAGATTTATCAATTACAGTCACCAAACACCAATCTACAAGTTTCTTTACAGACATGGCCTCCTAAACCTTGTGTTCTACAACTATTCACCTTTTTTTGTTATGGCCTTCTACGAGTATACTGTTTAATTTAGTTGTTCGAAGGAACCAATAGTATTATTGCACCAAAATCGAGATTGAGACAACCCAGCTAAGGCGCAATCTATAAACACTCAAAGCATGGGATGGCCACGGTGGGGCAATGAACAAGAGATAAGTGAATGTATACAGAAATCAATATATTTATCTACATGACTGCTACTCTTTGATTTTATAATGGTATTCTGCATGACTTCTACTCTTTGATTGTATAAAACCAGCCATGGCTTATGTTACAAATAGCATATGGAAAAACTAAAATATGTGGTTTTCACACTGTCAGCTCAACCGCCAACTCAATTAGAAACCTAGAACTACAACACAAAGATAACAAATAACTTAATTAGTTAAAAGAAAAGAAAACATAAATTATTTTTACCTCTACTCCTTGCTCCTCGGGAGGCTTTACTGGATTTTCTGCAGCCGTCACCTCTGCCACCTTCCCTGATTCTAGCACAGCTACCTCCCTCTCCACCACTGCCTCTAGTCCCTGAGAAGCAGATCCCACCAACTCTGTAGTAACCACCTCAATAGGTCCAGCAATGCTCTCCTTTATCTCTTCCACGATCTCCACCCGGCTGACCTCAGCCTCTTTCTTCTCATCTCCCTCTACAGCAGGCCTGGCCACATCCTCATGCTCTTTCTCCCCATCTCCCTCTACAGCAGGCCTGGCCACATCCTCATGCTCTTTCTCCCCATCTCCCTCTACAGCAGGCCCGGCCACATCCTCATGCTCTTTCTCCCCATCTTCCACTACAGCAGGCCCGGCCACATCCTCATGCTCTTTCTCCCCATCTTCCACTACAGCAGGTCCGGCCACATCCTCATCCTCCTCTTTCTTGCCTTGGGAAATAGGCTCAGCTGACACTGTGCCTGTCTCCCCTGACTCTGACAAAATCCCATTATCCTCCTCTTCAGTATGAACAGCAGGGCCTACCTGCTCAGACTCTGGTTCTGCCTCTCTCTCTTCCACACGCTGCTCTTTTTCCATCTCTTTCTTCTCCTTCTCTGTTTCCCTCTGCGCTATTTCCTCGTCGGAGGCAATAATCTCGTCACGCCCATTACCTGTTCGACAGAATGACACATATATAAGCAAAAGAAAAGGCAAATCCAGCGAAACTTATAAGGAAAGCTGGGTAGCAGGGACAGCGAAAAGGAAAGCGAGAGAACGTGGGAGGCCCCAAACAAGCATAAATACCAACACCTTGTAGGCATACGCATGTTATTTAAATAAAAAAGGTGAGATCGTAAGGGGCCGTTCAAATTTGAAAAGTTACCATTAAATTTGGGAGAACAGGGGTTAGGTGGAGACGGAGAGGTCGCGTTAGAACTTGTTAGGTGAGATTGAGAAGTTGTAGAAGACGAAGAAGAATTGGTGGTGCCGTTATTCTTATCTTTTCCTCTCTTCTCCTTCTCCTTTTGTCGGCGCTTCTGAGCTTTGCTTTTCGGCATGGCTGTATGCTTGAGCTATTCCTCTCTTCTCACCTCCTCTAATGGAGATTCAAGGAGAGGAGAGGGAAAATGAGAAATAGATTGGAAAAATGAGAAATAGGTCGGAAAAATGGGGATCGGAGTGTCAGAAGCGTTTGTGCTCTGTGTGTGGGAATTAAAAAAAAACGGAGAAAGGAATCCAATCCTGGTGGCACGAGTCAGAAAATGTTGGATCCGGATTTCTATCTTAATACAAATGTTATATTAACTGCTGAATAGATAAGAACCGTCGGATTTAACACACTGATTCGATACGAACCGTCGGATTTAATACACTGGATACTTTGTTATTAATACACTGGACTCGGATTCGAAAATGTTTTGGGGTACACGGAGAGGGGGAACGAAATTCTTGGCACTTTTTTGGGCAGCAAAAGTTTTTTATCTGGACCGTCAGATTAACGATCAACGGTTCTTCTTTAATATATAAAAGAATCATATCAGTGACAATAGAGCGCCGATTCTTAATCCGATGGTCACACTAAAATGGGAGGGAGGGGAGAGCCTCAAGTGTTGTATCACTGACATCTGAGCCCTAACATGATTCTGATATTGTGGGTCCCGCTGTTCATTCAACGATATGAAAATAGACTAGACCAGTTTTACAAAACGAGAAAAATATTTTCATCCAAGGCCCACAGTCAGCGATATTAACAAGCTTGTGGTGTACAAGCACGAAGGAACCTGGTCCAAGGAGGTAAATTTATCCAAACGGATGCGACGTCGAGTGATTTCTGGTACCGCCGTTCTACTAAATAATCGGGAGCCTTTTGTTGTGGGACCCACAATCAGTGGTTGTAAGTTTGTAACGATCCTTTGGTCCACTTGATAGTACAGAAGTGATCCAACGAGGACAACGGTAGAGAGAGGATCTTATTGGCGTAAAAAAAGGTAGAAATCTGACGGTGGGGTTAAAAAGGGCGTGATAGCGCCTGATGTCGCTACGGACCCGCTCCAAGTGGCTAGAGGCAGACCGCAAAAAGAGGGGTTGAGTTGGTTCTGATTTTCTATTTATGATATCATGCGAATCAAGGTATCGAATCATTTAGCGTATCCCCAGTAATAAATGTACGCCTAGTAGGTGGCAGTGACTCGTTTCAGTTATAGAAATACACCTGCATAAACATTGAATCGTCAAGAAAACAGGCATAGCCAAGCAATGAATGTAACATCAATGAGAAATTTGACAATGAGATGTTACTACGAGTAATGAGCTGGTTAAAGTTGTAAACCTCCAAAATTAATTAATTTCAGTGATGACAATACAAACCTGAGATTTTTTTTTTTTACTTTGTGGTGGTAGTTTCGATCTGAACTTATTTAACAAGTTATATTATATTTTAAGAGATGTTCAAACGAAATTTGATATTTAAAACGGCGGGAATTTGCAAATTTTGGCTCCTCCATGATTTCAGTTGGAAAATAAATAAAATAAAGAAGATTGATCCATTCAGAAAATCGTGATTAGAGAAAAATAATGATGTTCTGACTTCTGACTAGCCACGACACATTAATGATATGTTGACACTAAGATGTGATGTGTATTATATATGATATGAAGCAAGATCAATATGTAATGACGTGTGTAGACAACACAAAGTGTCAATTCGACGATGAAAAATAAATAGATTTGCAAAATAATTCGCTAAAAAAGAACCTTCAAATGTTGTGTCATATGAGTCTTATATATACAATTGCCGTGTCTTATGTGTATTGTGTATTGTGTTTTATGTTTGTTGTGTCACACGTGACACGTTACTCTTTCATCATTTTTGACACGTCACGTGACCGGATCAAACCATGTATTTTCATAACACTTCACTTTTTTTTTTTCTAAAATGGTAGTTTGAAATCGCACTTTTTAAAACAATGTTATTTTTAAAAAGACAACATATGTTATTTAATTTTTTTTCCTTTAAAAAAAAATATTTAAGCGCAATCCAATATTCTTCTCGTGTATAGTGAATTGTGAAAATTCAATCCTTCAAAGGGCACTATTTGAAATTCATGGCATTTCATTATTTTATTAACGAAAAGATAACTGAGTTTTGGGATGGCTTTGAAGTCTAAATCTTTTATAGGATCGGATAATTACCTTGTGGCTTTGGTTATTTTTTTCTTTCTTTTTCTTCTTTAACTTTCCTTGGTCTCGGATGGCAATTTGGTCCGCCGGCTCGTACATGTCTATTCGGACCAAACACTATACCCGTTTGGTCCACTGTCATGGAGGGTCGAGTAGGGTCGGGCCGGAGCGAGCCATATACTGTAAAGTTGTACTCATGGACTATCCATGGATCGATTATAATACTAAATTAGATTGGCATTAGTATATGATGTGAGACTTTAATGAATTGTGCTGATTAAAATATTGGTAGCTGATTATGATATCAAATTATCAATCGATATCAATATGAAATTATTACATTCTTTATAATTCAAAAATTACAAACTGTACATTCAGTAATAAAAAATTCTTTTATTTGATGTGTTGATGTTGTGATGCACTGAAGTATTGAACAGGCATGTGCAGGTAGCCAATGGGCTGGACTGTGAAGCTCATGGATAGGCAGGACTGCCAATTATAAGCCCACCTTTGTGAGCCAAGTAAGCTGGTAGGATATTCTCGTGGGCCGAATGGGCTGTGGTATAGACAAAATATTCGCGAATAAAGCCCATTGACATCTCTAGTCTCGAAAGAAAAATGATTGTAACCGAAATTTGAATTCTTGCCTTTCCAAATAGGATTATTTAATTATTTATAAAAGTTCAATTTAAATTTTGACATTTATTAAACAAAAACCAAGCAGGTTCGTTTTTTCTTCAATTTCGCTTCATCTCTCTTGGACTTACGGGTGTAAACGAGTTGAACACGAACGAGCTAAGTCAAGTTCAAAATCAGTTCGTTACTTAACGAACGAGTTCATAACGAGTTTCTGACGAATCAAACACGGACGAACCACGAGCTACGCATATTTTTTGTACTCCTAGACTATATGTTAATTAATATTATGCAACTTGTACTCAACTATTGAAGTTAGATATTAATATCTATCAATTAACTTTATATATGATGTGTGCTTCGTTAGCGAGTCGAGCTAGTCAAAGTTCAAGATCGGCTCGTTAACTTAACGAGTTGATCAGCTCGTATTGTTAACAGCTCGAGCTGGTAACAAACGAGTTCATAACGAGTTTTTTTTACGAGTCGAATACGAACGAACCACGAACTACAAATATTTCTTGCACCCTACTCTTGGTATTCCAAATTCCAGACTCAGGCATATTGATTCCCTTGTCATCATTTAATTAACGGACCCAGTTCTGACAAAATACCCCAACATCACCGCTGAAATATTAATAGAAGAGTTGGAGATTTCCAATTAGACAGGAATAGGATTTGAACCCCACAGAAATTAAATTAAGAACAAAAGTACTGCATTAAAAAATTTAGAGGTACCAATTAAATTGCCAATATTGTGAAATGTGCAATAGTTATTGACGGGAAAAGTACACGTAACATAATCGGCTAAACTTTTATTTTCTCTCTTTGTTTGGAGTGCGGACATAGTGTTTTTTTATGGGTTATGATATAATATTTGAAAATTACTATTTAAATAAAAATTATATAGATGCATTCTTAGTCACCTGATAGGATATATATCAAGTTTGAGGGAATTGAGAAATATATTTAACCTTTCATCAAACATTTTAAAATTCTCAAAGATAAATTTTTAGATTTTTACTATTTTTTGTAGAAACTTATTAAATTTGATACACGCTCTAGCTAAATATAAGAATCACATTTATAATATTATTTTTCATTTAAATAATAATTCTTAAATATGTGTATCACAATATTATTTAGAACTATCACAAAAATTGAATGTAAACTAGAATAATTATCTATTGAAATAATTGATTATGCGCTCTGTCTGTAACTTATCAAGTTAGCAATGTAAAAAGTTACAGCATGTCATTGTTATTCTGACAAAATACAATATAATGGGAAGTCTGATTTCTGATCTCAATTGAAATCAAATCAGTAGCAACAATTCTGATTGAAAACAAGTGGATACTGGATACTGGTATAAATGTGAACTAAAAGCATATATACGTGACTTGTAATGTAAGGAATAATAGAGCTAAGATAAGAACATATCACTTTTTACAAGCTGAATTCAATTACATAAACGAACCAATGAATTGCCATAGCCACAGTACTAAAACAGACCAAACCCAAACCATATATAAACAATCTGGCAACACTACAATCTCAAATTGATCACTTCATATACAAATGCAACAATTTTGAAAAAAAAAGGATAAATAAGAAATATATGCACACCACCCACAAATGTCCACGGAATTGGATTAGTTTGATAGATTACACTCTTGTTCGCATGCCGCTTCCTGCCGCATGAATTACCATGATGTACAGTAGCTGTGTTGCCGAAAGGATGATCACGAATGATTCCATTGTTCTCTGAAAAACAGAAATTTGTTGAATTAGTAAAAAAGATAATGTAATTTTATACAGTAAATAACATAACTTTTGTCTCTTTTAATTCTTATGTCAAAATGCGCACAGATTTATGTGATTACTTATTCACATGATAGTATGACAAGAGGGAAGAAAAGTATTACCAGCTTTGCATTCCTTCCATGAAGAACAATCTCTTTAATGGCCAAACTATCACCAGAAAAAAGACAAAATTAAGTAAAATCAAGTAATGCATTAGCAAAATCTAATCATTAAATAACAAACTACAAATATCATATCCCAAATAATGGAGAGTTCTGTATATGAAATTTTACCCCAAGGAAAGAAGAGTAAGACCCCAAGCAATGAGAGCAGAAGAGGCGGCTGCCGGGAGGCTGTTAAAACTCCAAGACTGAAGGTGGTGGAGACCGGTAATTGAAGAGGCGGCACCCACTACTCCAGCGATCAAAGCGAAAATAACAAAGAAGCCAGTTGCGCCATTTCCAATTGGGAAGAAAACAGGAGAGAATTGTGCTGGTAGTGCTAGATTAGGGCCTATAAGTTTTAAATAAAAAAATGTTAATATTTTGCATGAATACTATGACAGTTGGATATTTGTCACAAAATTTTACCAGTTGAATGAGTTGTGGTGCACTACAAATTTTACCACAAAAATAATGTATGTGATTAGATTACTAATTTGTTTGTTCGACCTAAATTTTGGAACAGGCATATTTATAGATACTCTCTTCCAACTTTCTTCATTGAACAAGCTTTTTTCATCCATCTATGTAGATTAGCATAGCATCATTAACTTAAATTCAAGTTTTAGCTTACCAACGGTGAATCCACGATCAATTGCGACATTGATGGCCCATCCACCAAGCGCCGCCACAATGATGTACATACAGAAATTCAGAAACAAAAGAAAACCAGCTGCCGGCTTTAATCCCTCGTTGGCCATCCCTACTTCTCTCTCAAATTATATATTTTTCCCTTTTGTGTATCTGTCTAAACTTTTAGAGAGAATGAGATGGCAGGACTTAGGAGGGATGCAAGTTATATATGGGAAGTTTGAGAGAACTGTGTGCTTTACTTGTACTTTGGAGAGATTTGGTTGGCAGACAGGACAGAAACTTGAGAATTAAGATAAGTAGCAGAATTTTAAATTTTTTGTTTACCTGTTTTAAGGGGTTTCAAAAGCAGCCCTTTGAAAACCTCTTTCTTTACATGCCCTTGTTTAAGTTGTCAGTCACAAAAAAAGGTTAAAACAATTCCCAAATTAGACAGCTCCTGTTTATTCTTTTATTGTTATTTTTTTCATTGTGAAATGAGTAGTGGTTTACTGAAGGGGGAACAAATACAAGTACTTCAAAGTCTTGGAGTATTTTTTTCCCGAATTACTGGATAAAAGATGTTGTTGTCATTATAATTTTTGTTGCGTGTGATGTTCTATAAAAATTTGACAGCATAAAAAGTGGCAAACTAAACATTAGAATTAGATGCTGAGTTAGCTGGTTTTGGTTCCTTGGGGAGGTTTCCTATACATATTTTAACTTTATTCTTTTGCAATGGAGGCAAGCTTTAGCCAAAGGAAGGCCAAGCATCATTCTCAATCTTTAGTATCTGTCACTTTATTATCTTTTGCAAGTAGAAAGTGTTCGATTATTGGTTAGATCGTATAGTTATCAAATTTTACAAATTTTCGGCTATTCGAACTAAGATTCAAGTGTAAGTTAGATTTAGGAGAGAATCTATCACTAGACATGTAAAGAAGAAGTTGAGCAGATGAGCTCGTGAATCCGCCTAGCAGTAGCAGCCAACTCTTACCAGTATTATATAACACGGTGTCGGACATACCGCCGCTCGCCGGTGTGTCAACACCAAAACAATGGCTGCCTAGAGTTTGATTGATTTGAATTAATTATATAGTATTTTTATATGAGCCAAATCAATTCGAACTTGCTCCAGTCGAACTCTTGTGTACGATCTAATAGGTTCATATAACATTGACAGCAGATCATGATTAGTTTCTAGAATATATTACTAACAAGAGCTAATTTAGAGCCCCAAATTGCATTTAATCACAGCCTTATTCATTTTATGCAAACGTGTTTAAATCATTAACTGTTTAATTACATTGGTCGTCTTTCACAACTGCAAAATTTATTTCAATTTTCATTAGAGACACTGATATATAATATATTGCTACTTTTTATTGTTCTCTCTGATTCCACATACCATATTGTGGTTCCCTATATAACAATATTCCACTTAACATAATTAATTAGTAGAGACACCATACAAACAGGGGATAAAGGCACAATATAGTTTCCTTTTTAAATGGTCTGAGAATAATATCTATATGGCGTAATTAAAAAATTGGAATAATCCTAATCATTTTTTTCCTGAAGTGAGATTGTTTTATATGATGCTCTGCTTTATTGATGTCATAAGAGTAAAAGGTGAACAACAACAGAGCTAGAAAGGGCTTTAATTCTTGCCAGTAAACTTTTTAGTTTTGTGTACAACTGTACATTCTGATAAAAGCATATGCTTTTCTTTGGTTATTAACTTATTGTCAAGTTACAACTCTCTCCATGTAAGAAACATGAAGATGCCTTGTACTTTTGACCCAATTCCTTTTAAAATATTAGTTCTCCTATTTTTTTTTTTTTCTACACAACAGGATTCATACCTTTGGAAGATGTTGTTGTTAGTTTGTCATGGATTGGATGGCTGTCAGACCACTTGACAGTGAACTCATGTAAATATCAAAAACACAACAAATATCGAGTGAGACTACGGTGCTTGCAAAGGACCGATCTGAACCATTAAAATGTTGTTCATACTAATTTTTTCAGTTTTAAAAATTATTCACTATTTTATCGGATGGGTAGCATTAAACTGGAGAGGTTTTTAATAGTTAGATCAATATTTTCCATCTATTAGATGAAATAGTAAAAAATCTAAAATGGGAAAATTTTGATCACTATGTAGATCTTTAGTATGAATAATATTTTCAACGGTTCGAATCAGTCGTTTGCTTTTTGAAATTCAAAATATATGACTACAAACACCAAAGTTCGATGCTTGTGCAAGCACCATAATTTTACCATAAATATTATTATATAGTGTATGTCATATCTATTAAAATAATAATAAAACTTTGTTGCATCACTAATGTACTCATGTGGGCATCGCATCCAATATTCTAATGGAATAATTTTGCTTTCTCAAACTGCTCAATATGCATGGTTTACATATTAAAATTCGGTTGAATAGCATATATATATTACCATGTTTAAAATTATAACTGTTTTTTTTATTTTTTGAAAGATGGTCGTTTTTGTATGCAGTAAGCAGACATTTTTATTTTGTTACAGTGTCATCTTTAACTTTTTTTTAAACAAAATTTGTAAAAGTTCTGAAGATAGTTTGATATTCGACAATTTTGTTATATGTTAATTGGATTAAACCGATTTGGATCAACCTTTCGGACAAGAAAAAGGCAAGATTTCATTGCTAACGATCCGCCAATATGCTAACATTTAGCCTAAATCCGTGTTATACTAACAACGTAGATGTACTATCATTGATACTTAAAACTATGTTAAACATGATTAATATGTCAAAAAATACTCCTTTTATTTTTAAACATACCTATAACATATTTTGACATTTGATTTATAAAATTAGCACTACTACAGATATGGGCTATTATAGCCCCCATTTAATAGCGGGAATACAAAAATATCGCTATAATAGAGTTTTTATAGCGGACCACAGTGTAAATCCGCTATAATAGGATTGAACGTAAAAGTCGTTATAATAGGATCTTTTCACGGATCATAATTTAGTTTCAATCCAACCATTAATTCATGTCAATCCAACGCTCCAAAATTTCACAGAGTGCCACGGATTAAGACATATTTTCTTCCCAAAAATTATCCTTCTCTATATAAATATCAACTCTCCATTATTCTTTCTTCACTAAAATATTCCCTCATTCTTCCTTCTTCACACATAAATCTGCTCTCATTCTTCTTTCTTTACACATAAATCTTCCATCATTCTGCTTTCGTCCTACAAATATTATTGTGTTTTAAGTATGTTTGTATATATAAATATACATATATATATATAACTGGGCTATGGTGCTTGATCATCAAATCACACAAACGAGCGATTAGAATTTCAATTTATCATGCTCAATAATTTCTTTATATCAAAATCTTGTGGGATACCAAAATTTTGTAAGTATTTATTTTGGATTTTTCAAAATGACTAAAAATAGTAATAAAAATAATCAATGCTTATACATAAAGTTGGTCACTTTCAAAAATTCAAAACAAATACTTACAAGATTCAAAAATTAAAAAAATTTGGTATCCCACAAAATTTTGATACAAAGAATTACTGAGCATGATAAATCAAAATTTTAACTTTTCGTTTGTGAGATTTGATGATCAAGCACCATAGCCCAGTTCTATATATATATATATATATATATGAGTTCTAAGTATTATTGTAAAAAAAAATTCACAACTCGCTCAATTATTACTGTAAAAATAAAATTGGATTGTTTCATAAGGTCGTTTAAAAATAAAATTAGACTGTTCAAAATCAGCAACAGGATATATTTGCAAATAGTCAAATTTTCTCTTGATTATGTATTACGAATGGATATTTATGCAAAAATGTCTATTAAATCAATCAATTTCACAATAAATGAAAAAGATGGCAATAACATTTTTTTAATTTTCGAAATATTTTATAGCAGGCCTTTAGTAATGTAGTCTAATGTCCGCTATAATAGCGGATGTAGTCTAATGTCTGCTATAATAGCGGATGTAGTCTACTTTATAGCGGATGTTGTCTAATGTCCGTTATAATAGACTTTCTATTATAGCGGATGTAGTCTAATATTCGCTATAGGGGGGTCTATTATAGTGGATTTGACCAATGTTTAGCATCTCCTATTACACCCTCCAATGTCCGTTATAACAGTCTTTATAAATTCGCTATAACAGACCAATTATGTAATAGTGTAGTTTGCACAATATTAAGAAGATTGTCAAGTAACCAACTATTACTCTTTGTTATAGTTGCATGGTAAATTTACTACGGCTTTCTGTAAATTTATTTAACTACAAATAACGAATCTTACAACAAATCTTATGCTTCATTCCTATCGCAAATCGTAATGAAATACTATAGAAATAAGAAAGTTGATTGAATGGTGCAAAATTTTAATAATTCAAAAATTTGAACTGTTGAAAATAGCATTTCGTAAATTATTGCATGCGTGTTTGGAGCTGACATATGCGTTCTGTACCATATGCTAATTAAAATCACTATTGTCCTTAAAACGGCTACAAAACCAAATAAATTTCCAACCGAATGCCAGACATACAGATAGTTTAAATTTAGGAAAATATCTTACTATAGGAAGCAAGTATATCAAAAATTCAAACAGGCAAATGATTTTACCACAATAATCAGAAGATTATAAATAAACAACTATAAAAATAGCCAGCTGTTTATTTAAGTATGAGAAGTACTAAAAGCTAAATTATGTTATGTTAAGGAACGCTCGGTAAGAAGTGCTATGCACAAATAGATTTATATATAATTAACCAAAAATAAACCTCAGGAAGGCATGAGAAGTGCTATGCATAAATAGATCTATATATAATTAACCAAAAATAAACCTCAGGAAGGCCTTTAATGCGCAAGAGCAAACAAGACTTGCAGTTGCAATTATTGCAATAGACTGGGAATTTAGCAGCAAATTCCTGCTCCGGCATAGCACGATACCTCTCTCCAAAGAAAGGGTAAAAAGGGATTAGAATATTGAAGCAATGCTTTCGAATTTTAGATGTTATTCACATTTTTCTTATCGTACTTGAGTTGTTTTGGTATTGGTTTGTTGTTTTCTTCATAACTTCATAATGGTTTTGTCACCGGATGATAGCATAACTAGGATTGTTGATTGCCGACATCATCAACAAACTAATAGAGCAAGATGGAAAGATCAAAATAGCGCAAGACAAGGAGATCAAAATGGCTCTCATTTTCATGTTAGATCGACTATGAAGATGAGAGAAAAAAATTCTAACAAAAGAGATTTTAGAGACGAGATGGATAATCAAATGTGGCAGCGGAACTATGATTTGCAATAAGGTAATTCTAACCCAACTTGAAAGTATTATTTATACCTTCATTATATGCTCCTGGTATATTTAAATCATAGTAGTTGAATCGTAAAATGTATCGTGTATCAGTGGATTTTGTATCATATCGTGTATCGTATTGTGTCGTTCAAATAAGCTAAGCTATTTTTAAAATAACAAAAGGATTATAGTAATTAGTATCTAACAAAAAAAGTCTTAGTAACTAAAGAAACCATCGTAATTTTAAATATATTGATAACTATCAATTTGTATCGATATAAATTTCTTACATATTAAGATATTTATCTTGAGAAATAGCAACTCATCCTTGAATTTCACTACTCGTATCGAATCGTAAGATACGTATTTATCGTCATTTGACTCGTATCGAATCGTAAGATACGCATCGTGTATCGTAAGATACTAATATCTATGATTTAAACAATTCTGACTTCTTGTTGTAGTGGAATTTAAGCACGGGTAGGGTGTTGGTACGGTATCAAAAGAATAGTCCGATATACATTTATATAGACCTATGTACACTATTGAGGTATGCAATATTATATATTGATGGTTTTCTACAGATGATTTTAAAAAGCCATCTTGGCTCTTCTTGTGGTATATACAATCATCTTTTGTAATCAGAGAAATTAGAGTTCACAAGCCTGAGTTTATCAATATAGAAAATATTTATCATTTTAGATTACTGATGGCTTATATGCTTGAAGATACATACATAAATTTCAAGACAATTTGAAGAATGTCATAAAAATGATAGATCAGTTTTGGTAGTTTTGAATGCATATTTTCTCAAGTTTTGGTCATTGCTAACTGCACCACTTCAAAGAATTGTTGAGTGCAAAAGGTAAAGGTTATTATTTTTTACCCCTTTTGGATAATCTTATCTAAAGAAGTTTTAATGTAAGGTACCAATGTTGTTAGAATTGTGATGTCAAGTAGACTCATTGGAATCTAGAGTCTCATCCTATGTAGAACACAATTGAGAATAGTAGAATATGTGAAATATGCAAAATACTTATCTAATGCATGTTATAATATTCATGTGTGAATACAAGGATCTAAAACAAATGCACAATTTAGTTATTAGTATAATTTATTGAAGTATGTGATATGATTCAAACACCATTCATCCCAAAAGTAGCACAATCACTAACTTCTAATATTAACTTGGTATTTGAGGTGACTTTTAAGGCTGATTCCACCGGGGACCATTAATCACATGCAATTTTGAAAACAGTGACATTGAAATTTGCAACAAAGATTTACATTCATATATGCAGCTAACATTTTTCTATTTTTTTACCTTCTGAATTACTATTGTAAAATGTTAAAAATAAAATAGTATTTTCTCCTAAAAATATGACTAATTATTATTTTCTCCTAAAAATTACAAGTGGATGCTATCTTTCACTATTATAGTTTCAGTTATTTTAAGATTGATGTGTCACTCTGTTGTTTATCTTAAATTGAAGTTTTATTGTGTTATTTGTTAAGTTATAATTATTCTATAATCATGCACTAAAATATGAATGATTTGTTCTTTTAATTTAGTTGTGTTCTTTGTTTAGATTAGAGTTGTGTTTGTTTAGTTAAATTAGAGTTGTGTTCATTGTTTAAATTTAGTGAATCAGATTGTCATAAATTTATTATGTTAGTATACTTTGCTCCTATTATAATGCTATGTCTAAATGTAATAATAGGTAATGTAATTATCTCTATATTTGTACTTTATTTTTGTCATGTGTTTTTAATATAAATACAAGACAACGTTGGATTGAAATTTAAAAAATGGTTCACCAATATGTTATATTTTTAACAATATATCGATTTACTTGTGATGGATAGATTTAAGGTGGCTCCGAATAAACAACATATACAATCAAGCTCACAAGCCAACAATAATAACACGAAGAATTTTATGAGGAAAGAGGAAAAATTAGCATATCTAATTAATTGTCTTGTCGAAGAAGTTGCTCGAGGTATGAAAGTTGATAAGTATTTCAAGCGACAAGCTTTTGTAGCAGCTGCGAAAGCCGTCTTCGAAAAATTTGGCGAAAGTTATAATTGGACCAAAGTCGAAAATCGACTAAAGACTTTAAAAAAATAGTGGGGACAATTATGCAACTGAAGAACCTGAGTGGATCAAGTTTTGATCCAGTTAAGAAGATAATTACTTTGGGTGACAGATCCTATCAAGATTTTGTCAAGGTTCGTTTTAAGTAACTAGAAACATAAATTTGAAATTTAATTTTATCGGTAATAGTTTTTTCTTCAGCTTATTTTTTATTTCAGACACATCCAAAGAATGTTACGATAAAATATGAAGAGTTTGCCATTATATGCGGTGACGACCAGGCCACTGGAGAGTTTGCATTGGATGATATCATTTAGGAAAATTTGGAAGATATTGGCAAACCTGATGAAGATGTTGATATCATTGATAACATTGAGGTTGAAGACACATATCCTGAAGCTGCAGGATCAAATGCGAGAGGTCGACAAGTACATTCTTCACATCAACGTGACAGTCACATGAACTCTGAAGCTACGACATCCGATGGCAAATCTGACCGTAAAAGGCTACGACATCAAGATGTTGATATCATTTGATAGTGAAATGCAATCTCTTGTTGGTATAATGGGAAAAATTGCAAAATATATGGTTGATCAAAGAACAAGACACAGGGGGCAATTATTAGCTGCTATTAAGGCTCACACAAATTTTGGCGAGGATGTTCATTTAGCAGCATACACGCATTGCTTGAATAATAAGATTGAACCAGACATTTTTTAGCTCGTAGTTCACAGTCGCAGTCGCAGTCGCAGTCGCAGGAAGACTGGTTATATAATTATCATTTAAATATTTGTTTATCATCATAGTTGTCTTTTCTTCCATGTGATGTTATGTGAATTGGTTTGCTTATGTTCTAAATTTGAAATGCAATTTTTCTGGTATATATTTGTCCAAATTTGTACACAAAATATATACTAGAAAATTTTGGACAATTATATACCAGAAAAAATGCATTTCAAATTTAGAACATAAGCAAACCAATTCGCATAGCATCACATGGAAAATAAGACAATTATGTTGATAAACAAATGTTTAAACCATAAAATTATATAACCAGTCTTCCTGCGACTGTGAACTACGAGCTAAAAAGTATTTGCTTCAATCTGATTATTCATGCAATGTGTGTATGCTGCTAAATGAACATCATCGCTAAAATTTGTGTGGGCCTTAATAGCAACTAATAATTGCTCCTTGTGTCGTGTTCTTGGATCAACCATATGTTCTGCATTTTTTCCAATGTACCAACAAGAGATTGCATTTCACTATCAAACTTACGCCTTTTTACGATCAGATTTACCACTAGATGTTGTAGCTTCAGAGTTCATCTGACTATTACGTTGATGTGAGGAATGTACTTGTCGATCTCTTGCATTTGATCTTGCAACTTGAGGATATGTGTCTTCAACCTCAATGTTATCAATGATATCAACATCTTCACCAGTTATGCTAATATCTTCCAAATTTGCCTGATTGATATAATCCAATGCGAACTCTCTAGTGATCTGATCGTCACCGCATATAATGGAAAACTCTTCATAAAATTTTGTCGGCACATTCAGATATATAGCATTCTTTGGGTGTGTCTGAAATAAAAAATAAGCTGAAGAAAAAACTATTACTGATAAAATTAAATTTCAAATTTATGTTTGTAGTTGAAATACTTGTCAACTTTCATACCTCAAGCATCTTCTTCGACAAGACAATTAATTAGATATGCGGATTTTTCCTCATTCCACATAAAATTATTCGTGTTTTTATTGTTGACCTGTGAGCTTGATTGTATATTTTGTTTCTTCGGAGCCACTCTAAATTCATCGCAAATAAATTGATATATTATTAAAAACATAACAAATGGGTAAACTGTTTTTTAAATTTCAATCCAATGATGTCTCGTATTTATATTATCAACACATGACAAAAATACAAATATTGAGAGAATTACATTACCTATTATTACATTTAGACATAGCATTACAATAAGAGAGAAATATACTAAAGAATTTATGACAGCCTGATTCACTAAATTAAACAACGAACACAACAACGAACACAACTCAAATTTAACTAAACAAACACAATTGTAATCTAAACAAAGAACACAACTAAATTAGAAGCACAAATCATTCATATCCAGTACATGATTATAGCATTACACGCAACACAGTAAAACTTCAATTTAAGATAAACAACAGAGTTACACATCAATTTAAATAGCTGAAAGTAAAATAGTGAAAGATAGTGTTCACTTACAATTTTTAGGAGAAATAATAATTAGTCATATTTTTAAGAAAAAATACTAATTTATTTATAACAGTTTACAATAATAATTCAAAGGTCAACAAAATTTAGAAAAATATTAGCTGCATATATGAATGTAAAATCTTCATTGCAAATTTCAATGTCATTGTTTTCAAAGTTGCATGTGGTTAATGATCCCCGGTTAAATCCGCCTTAAAAGACGCCTCAAATACCAACTTAATATTAGAATTAAGTTAGTGATTGTGGTACTTTTGGAATGAATGGTGTTTGAATCATATCACATACTTCAATAAATGATACTAATAACTAAACTGTGCATTTGTTTGGACTTCGTATATGACATTTCACACTGATGATTTTACATCTAATAGTTTGTCTTGATGATAATATTTGATTTAATTGAAAAATGGGAAAATTTTATGTTTGCACTGTGATTAAAACTTAACCTTCTATTAGATCATTAGATGTGTATTGTGCAAGGATTTGGAAATTTCCATCTTTTTTTCTG